>JAAAKG020080486.1:0-16826 GCA_010014905.2 Druon quercuslanigerum | reverse complement strand
GTCTCCTACTATTTTCACACGGACATAGACCTGTCATAGTATTGGAGTGAATGCGGTTTCAGATCTGGGACCACTGTTAGGGCCAGCAGGTTAATTTTTCAGTAGGATTGTCTGAAGAGACGGTTCAGGACAGACAATCAGGTAGTGGGGGAGATTCTCTGGAATAAATTCCTTTCACTTATAAAAATGGATGATACTGCTAATACCCTTAAAAACCTGAAAATCAATTTTTGAGCCAAAGATCCCTTCCCAGCTGAAAATTCCTAAACATGGCCCTCAGATGATCCTGCACATGTCCATGTACATGAATCTTCACACGAACCTGTACAGGAAATCTTGACGATTTATGTGCAGGAATTTGGCAAAGGAAACGTTACAGGATCCTGCAACCGAACCTGTATGAAAGCTAAGATTTAAATGATCCTGTACAGGTTTCTTCAAAAATTCAATTCCGGTGTTGGGTTATGTACACATGACCATGCTCAGGTTCCTATAGATGAACCTGCGTGAAGACTAATCTGCGAGGATACGCTATAGGTTCGGCTTTCTCGATGGTGAGCTGGATCTTCAAGGGAACAAAAGGAAGGCAACTTTATAGATGTAAGCGACATTAGTTTTCGCAATGGCTTTCTTTGAGCAACATGTTTCTGTACAGAACCATTTTAAACGTTCCGTTGATAACTTTCTGTGGGAAAATTATTATACATGTATGTACAGGGACCTGCGTCTCAATTTTTTTTGCAAAGGAACCTGTACAGGAACCCAAAGTTAATCTTTCAAAGATTTTGCTATCGGTGCACGCTTTTTGTAGGGAATTTGCTTATTTACAATTTTATTTTTACGATCTAAACGTTACACATACGGTCTACCCATCAGCATTACCTTTTTGTAACTTGTGAATTACACCCCTACCCTCGGTCACCCACAAAAATTCGATTAATGAGGAGTCGGGGCGGGGGCGGGGGATTTACACCGAGTCATAGCTGGTTAATTTTTTATGCTGAGAAGGTCACCAACCTTTAGCAGCTTTGTGTTAGATGGGAGTTGATGCGATTTCATATGTCTAAAACGCTGTGAAAATGTTGAATGAAAATATAATTTTTTTAATGTTATTAATTTTTAAATAATTTATTAAATTTTTTGAAAATTGAATTTTTTCAAACCCCACACGAGACGAAAAAGAAACTAAAGGACAAAAGTTTTTATTGCGAATGTGCCCACGCAGCGGGGAGATTTTTTTTTTACTTTTAATGACGTTTTTCAAGATTAAAACAAATACTAGGCATCCCTTAAAAAAGTGATTAAAAACAAGTTTGTAGATCTTATTAAAATGCACAATTTTTGTTTTTACACTATTTCACCTTTTTTGCACTGTTTATCCGTAAAATTTATATTTATATTTTCAATTATTTTTTTATGCTGTCAAAATTTGTATTTTCGACTTTTCTAAAGACTCAAAAAGTCGTTTAGACAATATTATAGGACATTCAAAAAGCAAAATTTTTCATCTCTCGATTTTTTCATATCGTGCGTTATTTGGCTTAGAATGTTCCCCCGGCGTTTTTGCATAGTTTCTCTCATGTGAATTTTATAGAAAGCTTCATGTCCCTCTGGTGATGAATAAATATTACCTATGTGGCTAAAATGTAGAGGAAATTCTACTTTTGAACTTTCGCATTTGAATCTGGAAAATTGATGTCGAAAAAAGCAAATAAGTACCACTCTTACCAACATACGATTTATGTTTCTTGTTGCAGATTTGAGCTCACGCCTTGGGCCTGGTGTTCCTCGTATCAAAATTTCTTATTCTCGTGACGATGATGCTCTGGGTTCTTTGAACGGATCTTCTCCTCCTGCTCAGGGCCTACACTTCATATCTGCTTAATATTTTCTTCATAAAATTATTATCCTTTATACATTCTTGAATATAAACATAAATAAATCAGATTTATTTCAGTTGTTCTTCACACAAATCTGGTCCAGCGATTCGAAATTCGAAGATAAACTTTCCCTCGCGATAAACCAGTTTATTTAAGAGGATACAATAATACCCGTGAGTCTATGTTAACTGAACTATAAACTGTATCATCAACGGCTAATAGAGAAGTCTAGAAACAGTTAAGGATAATGAAACACTTCGTGCATTTTGTTTAATAAGAGTAACCACTCAAAAATGCGCGAAAGTAAATACGTACCATGGTGCCGTGGAAGTCATGATTACAGAAGAAATCAAGAAAAATACATTTAAAGGCTCGCAGATCATAAGGAGCTAAAGGACAAAATGGGAATTTTACAGGAGAGGAAAGAAAAATTCTCTAAAATCGAATACGCAAAAAAATACAAAAAAATGCTTCCAAGCTGACGTATTCCTTAATCGATATGAAAAAAGTTTAATAGCAAATAACTTAAAGTTTTGAGGTAATATAGCGCAAAGTTATCAAAATCGGGTTGAAATTTCTTTCACACGATCCGAGTAGTATTTGGACAGTGATAAAAATGAAATAATCGATTTAAAAATAAAATAAAAATATATTTCGAAGTTTTTATAATTGCATTTTATCTGAAATTTGGCTTATCGCAATAAAACATTTAGTTTTAAAGTTTAAAAAATGCTCTCGAGATGTGGGTATACTGAATACAGAAAAGAAAAGTTTAATCTAAAGATGTATTTGTATCTTAAAAATGCGATTTCAAATAAATCTTTTTAACAATATGTGTTAACACTTATACCTTCTCCTTTCTTTTGTTACTCGTAAATTTCCGTGACAGTTCCCACTTTTTGAGTGGTCACTTCCTCCTCACTACACCGATGACAATATTTATGCTGCCGATTTTTCGGGCATACAATTCGGAAGTGACCCTTATGTCGGTAATTCCAACATTCTACCCCCGCATCATCTTACTGTTTTCTTGAGGTAGACGATTCTCAGTCACTTTTTGGAAACTGGTCCGGCTTTTTCTCAGAATGTTTTTATCGTTACGTTCATTTCTACCCGTGCTATCCGTACATTCATAACGTCTGATGACCTTGATAAAATCGGAGCAGAGGTTAGCGTATAACCTATTTATTATTATTATTATTATTATTATTATTCCTAGCCTTGCCTGCGTGAGAGTATCTATTCTTCCCCAAATCATCCGGTATATCTTCTCACGGTTCTCTGAGCTTAAGCGCGTTTGGCTTATGCTTGATTTCCCTTGACTCTGGAAAATTCTGGGGCCCGTATCTATCATCATTTTCGGACCTGCTCCTACTTTGCTCTAATCGTTCCGATTCGAGCTCTTTCTCCCTTGCTTCGGTCGGGTATACATATAAATATATAACTGAAACCGCTCTGTTTTTGCGGCCCGGCCGCAGTTTTCAGTTTGACGGTGCTGTGTCTTAATATCTAAAGAGACTTCCCGACCTCGACTGTCCCAGACGCTCTCTGAGCGCATGTTCTCCAGAAACCGAAACCGAGTAGACGAATGGCGAGGGTGGGTCCGAGCTATCGTTTGCTAAGCTGACCCTAGTCTTAATTTCTCGGGGCCTAGAATCTACATTCACGAAAAAAGTTCATACGCTCCCACTAACCGGTGTTGCTACCTTAGTGGGTGGTGTAATTGCCCCCTCATCCCATGCACATTCCTCTGCTGAAAATAGGGTTGTAGGTTTGTGATAACGTACCCCTTAATGTTTGGTCTTCTTCGTACCCTGGCCATTGCCAGTGCCCCTGGTGGGTCGTTTTTAACATTTTAAATGGTCGCTGAAACCCAATTCTTTATCTTGGAGCCTCTGGGGGAACTCGCACTATCTCATTGCTCCCGAAGTACTATGGTACTATCTCCTGGAGGATTTTTCCCTCTGGGTACCAGGGCACCACCTAGTTGTCCCCTTCGGCGCAAAGTACCGCCATATTCGCTCGCGCAGTGCCTCGCCGACCCCGCTCGTATTTAAATGCAGCCCCCATAAATTTGTGCGTAGGACCTCCCTCGTCGGACTATCATCCCAACCTGGTAACTGTGCCATTACTGCACGCAGATTGGCCCAGCGTTTCTCTAACAATCGGACTTCCCAGTAAATCTAAGTCTTCCAGATAGTCCTCTATTGTAGGCTCCCCTCCATAAGGTCGTCAGGATCCATTGCCCTATTCTAAATCAAAGTCGATTACGCCCGAGAAAACCAAAATTACCCGAAGAAATGGGAACCGGTTGACTATTTTCCTTAAATTCCAAAAACTTTTCTCGAACTACCGAAAGTTACCTGAAATTCGCGAAAAATTCCTAAGCCCAACCGAACTTTCTGAAATTCTCTGACAAATTCTTGAATTCCGATAGCCATTCTTAATTTCTAGGAAAAGTTTGCAACTTCTGTAGAATACTGCTAAAATATCTGCAAGAGGAAGAAAAACGCAAGAATGAAAATAACCGAAAAATTTTTAAATTACGAGAAAATGTCTGACGCGCTCGTTCCTTTTTCGATTACACGCGACCGAATTTTTGGAAATATTCATAAATTTTTTAAGTTCCGTGATTTTTTCTTAAAGTAAAAAAAAAACAACTTATTTTTGGTTTAAATTCTTATTTAGGACTTTATTCAGGACTTATTCAGAAGGGTATGACCACGCAGGTCGTGCATGACATGTCAATTTTTAGTGCTAACGAAAAATATCACCCAAAGGTCTTTTGCGATAGCAGAGGCTAAATTTGTATGTGATGAATGTGACTTTCATTTTGACCTTAAGGATAACCTTGACGACCTTCTAACTACCGTCAGGGAAGGGTCAAGGTCAAAGTTTAAACTCATCAAAGCCTGATACTTACATTTAAGTTTGTCCTCTATGTAATATTTCCAATAATGCTGTTGTTATAGCCATCAAAACATTATTTGAGTTAAGATAACCTTAGCGTGATCTTTATAGTCCTCATGATTATATGAAATAAGTACATATTTAAATGTAAAGATGCCTGTTCTTTTGATTTCCGGTGACGAAAGCAGCCAAACCGCGCAGATTAGAGAGGTTGCACCAGTCAGACACAAGCAACACGACGCAGTAGTTCTGTGGCAAACTTCAGTATCAGGGGTGAACAGAATGCATCAAATCTTATCAATCTCGAGTACACACTCCTGAAAGCCCGGATTCAGAAAGCACAGGAGAAAAGCTTCCGGGAACAGCTCCTTAGCCCAGACATTCCCGATGACAGCTGCAGGGCGTACCATACCCACCTCGAGCATCTAGGGCAATACTATCTAGTTGTCCCACGCATGCGGGAACGACCTACATCCAAAGGCACAATGCGGCACTAAGAGTGCTTTAATAACCATCTCTGTCATTTTTATGGTGTTAAACTTAACATCGCATATACTGGAACTTTATATTCTCGAAAATTGTTTCTGTTGCCCACTCGAGGCCTGAAATAATTCTCCTTGACTTTAAGAAGCAAACGATCTTCGTTATCGAATTTTTGACACCAGCTGACATAAACATCGTAGTCCTTACAAGGGGTTTGTGACGATTGTACCTGGAATATTCTTTTACATTATTCGTCCTTATCATCGGTGCTCTTGGAGTTGCCAGCTTTCACTAGTTAATAGCCTGAAAAGTATCCCTGCGTGTGAGCAATGTGCTAAAACACTTGCGGGGAAAATGCAGCAGGTGGTCGTCCTTGATTCGCTCCGTGTCCTCAGGGTGCACGAGACTTTTGCCGGATCGTCGTACTGATTCCGTCACATACTCTAACCGCCTATCTCGCGGTCGTGAGACGTGGTTATGGCTGAAATTTTACCGCGATTTCGCTGGGATTGGGTGCAATTCGTTTCAGATCAACACCCACTCCCGGCGAAATCCTGCGATTGCCCTTATATAATATATATAAATTTGAAATCAGTTTGGATGTTGGATGTTTAATCAGCGGACAGGAAAACTGCAGAAAACTTTTTTTATTTGTGCCCTCTTTTACTTTGAGAAAAACTTTTAAATTATAATTAATTAAATAATATTATAAGATAAAATAAATTCTAGTTAGTACAAGAGAGAACTCAAATGTTCTATTTCATTGTTTAATTTCAACAGCTCACATTCAAATATTGTAAAATTTCAAACATATTTCTTTAAGATAAAATATATTGATGATAAAGGTTTTCTTTAAAAATTAATTCAGAAGTTTGCTATGTCCCCGATTTTCTAATCATAACTTTGAAACTAAAATTAAAAAATTTGACAATTTTTAGCCGAATATACCAAATTGGATTAAAGTATATGAAAGGCGTTTCTGATCACACATTTAGAATAAAATTCAAAAAATCGAATGTTTTTATCTAATTGAAGTAAATATGTGAATAATGAAATAAATTGATATCTTTACATGAAACTAAGAACTGGCAAGGATTTCGTTTTTTGGATAATTAATTTTTTATTTGAAATAAATTTGTGTGTGATTTTTTATCAACATAATTGTCCATATTTTTGAAAAATTTAATAAATTAGCAGATTTCACATAAGAATAAAATTTTTCATTAAATTTTTGAACGAAAAACTCTGTCCTTATGAGCCTTATGGAAATTTACTAATTGTTTTTTACTTATTCGCAGTTTTGAAGTAACTGGTTTTCAAATTATTTCTTTCGGAATTTTTTTACTTTAAAATTTTCAAACGTTAACAATTAAAATATTAGAATTTTTAAAGATATATTGGCCTGAAGGATTATTCTCAATGCCAATTTTTATTCTTTCTTGACTGAAAAATCTTTCTTGGTTGCAAATTTTTGTTTTGGACTAAAATGTATCTTCTTTTGTCAAAAATCTAACTTATCGTTGAAGAATAATCAATGTTGGTGGAGGATTCAACCATTTTCTTGAAAATTCCTTTATTGTGCTTAATTTCAACTGTTCTTGACTTAAAATTATTATTTTATGGTTGAACAATGAACTGTTACATTTTCTGTTGAAAATTAATTTTAACTGGGGTTTTCTTGTTTGGAATTTAAATCTTTTCTTTGAATTTCGTATTTTTGTTTGAAATTAAGTTTTTGTTAAATTTTTGCCTCTTGTAAATGAAATTTTATCTATTTGCTTATAAATGCAACAGTATAGACGGAAATTATTATGCAATTGTTGAAAATTCTACAATTTGATGGAAGATTGATCTTCCTTTGTTGGACATTAACTGTTTGTTAAAAATATGTTTTTTGTTGTTTGTAAATTAATAGCTTTACATTTGGAAACTCAACACTTTGGTTCAGAAATTTATCAAATTTGTTAAAAAAAATTTTTTCTTGTGTGTAAAGTTTGTTTAGAATTCTTTGTTATAAACACAAGTATTTGGTTGGAAACCTATCTTTCTTTTCTTCGACTTAAGTTTTTTGTTAAAAATGGATCTTATCTGGTCTTAAAATCAAATATTAAAAAAAATCGTATTAGTCTAAAAAAATCAAATTTTTTCTTTACCTTTTTTTTCTTACCTTGGGATTTCTCTTACAAGCTTCTGTTCAAAATTTTATATTAAGAGAATTATATATAACAGTTTATTAAATGAACATTGATCATAAGATAAGAGCATAAGGTCAATAATTCAATACAATATTAGCATGGACTAGAGAATTTTTTTCATACAATGTGAAAAAGAGAGTACCTATATTTTTTAATTATTATAGAATATTAAAAAAAACGTAATTTTGGTTTTAAATTTTTAATTTTAAAATGGAAATTTATTAACACAATCCTTGATCTATGATAAAATTCGTAAGATTTTTTAAATTCCTAGTTAGAACTTGTTTACATCATAAAAGAATTCGTTTCTAGACAAGAATTAGCTTGCATTTGAAACTTTCCTCATTCAAATTTTAGAAAATTTTAGTAATAATATTTCCGAAATATAAAATAAGATTTCGATTCTATAAATTGTGGTATCAGTTTTAACGAGTTTAGAACGAACAGTTTTCTCCTTGAAGCTGACTGATGATATGTAAATATCTGATAAAGACCAACTTTGTGTCAAGAGTCTAACAGATAACAACTACAGAATACATATATCGTATTTACTAATGAAGCTCTAGAATATTCTTCAGTTATATAATCAACGAAATTCTTCGTTACGAAATTCTTCATTTTCTTTTAGAGAAAAAATATGAGGATTGCTTCAAGTATCATCTTATCCATAGCGCTAATCCTCAATTTGTTTGGTGAGTATAATAATAAAATATATCTATTGTTTTCAGTTAATTTTTAAACCATCCGCAAATTACAAATTGTCCGGTTATCCGATTTTCTGAAATATTCACGTGGTGTCTACCTGATGCATGGTTTTGAACTCACGTTCAGCTGTTTATTTATCCGGTCAAGTTGAAAAACGTTCAAAAAAATTTTAAAATTAAAAAGATCAACAAATTTTTAAAATTAATTATGTTTGTAAACAGAGAATTCGGGGGAAAAATTATAATCCTGAAAATCGTCATTCAATGCAAAAAATTGATGAAATCACAATTGCATTTATTCTCGGAAATCCCATCTTGCCGAAAAATCAAGCTTATCTTACACAGGCCCACAAAAAAAGTGGTCTGAACGTCTAATGTGGCCGCTGAATCCACATCCGGCCTCAGAATTTCCCCTAGACCATACCATTTTCTCCTAGCCCAGGGAAAACTGAAAAATCTTGAAAGTGTGAGGCACTGTTATACTACTAATTATCCACAGGAAAAATAATAAAAAACTTCAGTTTCTACATATTTCGAGTCGAAATTCCCTTAGCCTAGGAGAAAAAGAGTAAAACTGAGTAAAAATTGAGGATTCACGTAGGCTTTAGTCTTGTACGGAAAAGATTATATATTTCCATATTTTTAGTTGCTAAATTTATGTATAATATTAGAATTTTTTTACAGTATCAAATATCAAATTATTCATATCACATGCTCTATAAGATGTGTCAAATCTATTTTTCAGTATAACATTATTTTTATCAGAATTAGAGATACTGCAATATAACTTGTAGCATATTTTCCAGTTTGTTGCAAAATTTTTACCGAGGTGCGAAATTCGTTTAGATGCCAGAGCTTTATCATTGGCCCATAGTCAGCCTTGCTTTGATGACCAATCTACGGTAACCAGAGTTGGGCCGACTAAGGTATTTTCTAGCTGCTATTGTCCCACCAACATTAACAACCGACGCCTGCGGAGTCGAACAGCCGAGCATGGGCCAAATTCTGGCCCAAATTTGGTTCAAAAATCGGATCAGCTGTGGCAGATTGGTCGGTGCCACCGCAAGAATGCGGTCGAACCAACTCTCTATACAGAAGTCGGTAAGCCACAATTCACCTTGAAGCCCCAGACATTTGGTCCAACTTTTGCCCGAGTATGAGCAGACTGTCGGATAGGCTGACGATGAAACACTGGCTTCACTTGTGCGACTCCCTACATTTAAATGCCAGCTGAATAGAAGCATGAGGCATTTAACATTTTTCGCATTTTTTGCAATATTTTGGACGTTTGTGGGTATATAAAAAAATTTCTAGAATAAAGAAAATATCCAGGATTAAAAAATAGACCCTAAAATACACTGGAAAGTTCAAACGGAGTAAAAAAAGTGTTTTTCTCCGTTACAAAAGTAAGGTTAAACGTTGACAACAAGCAATTAAGCGTGACAGAAAGAATTTTATTTCTAAAACTGGATATTTAGGGTGTGATGATCACTTTTTGCAGGATCAGATAATTTGGAAATAGGAAGGTATAGCTCCTGATTGAAAATGTATAGAGGCAAGCATTACGATTTGTTTAAACCGATGTCCTTTCACCTAACATAATCGAATATCTCAGACGGTTTCATTACTACATTATCTTTAAATTTTAATCTAATTTTGTTGTTGCCGAATATTCAGATCATTGTTATAGTCCTTAAAATAAAAGTTTTAATACTTTTTAAAATTTAAAAAGTGTCTTAAGACCCTTACTATATTTAAGCAAAATGTAAAATTAACAATTATAAAAGGTTTGCATTATTGCAGAATTTGGACATTTATGTACTATTCCATTAGTTTGTTCCATTGTACCATTCTTTGTGCAAGAAAATCATTACTTTACAGTTATAATTTAGTGTAATGCCTTAGTTTATAAATAAATTATTTTTATTATACATAAATTGCTAGCAAGGCTGCTTAAGATATTTAAAAAATTTTAAAAACTATAAAAAATGTAATTTTACACACTGTCACAATAATCCAAAAGTTCGGCCAGAGGAAGAATATATCAAGATTTCCAATGTTTAACGACTCGCCATCTTCACAAAACTGACCCGCGCCTCTAATGCTTATTTATTAATCCTACTTGTAGAAATTAATGAATATTCAAAATGAACTCTTTAAAATTATTTTTAATAAATCAAAACGTAGTTCGGTAAATATTTGTTAATTAGATACCTTTTAAATTATAAAGTTTAATGCCAAGTATACAAAAATGAAAAAACTTTTTAAATTAGTTACACAATATCACAATTAAAAATTTTGAATTAAAATATGCAAAATTACTAATTATATACTGATACATATTCAAAATGTATCTATTTGGTCTACAGAGTAATTCGGTGCCTTTATTATAATGTCTTGTAACCCTTGTCCTAACTAAAATTGTTTTCCGCTCTGAAGTAGATTTGAGAACAAGCGTTAATGCAGAACATAATAGGAGGCGGCCTTGCGGACTTTACCTGAAAAATAGTTAGTCAATAAAATTGCGTCCGACAAGGAACATTTTAAATACTGCATTTTACTTGCATGCCAATTTTAAAAAGCGCAGATGATCCCGAGCAAAAATAATTCGTCTTGGCTAACTCTTCGTACAAGACATAGCGAAGATATAGCTAAGACGATTTTGTAAGTCTCGCCACTACCCGCGAGCGAGCCTTTATTTTTGGTCTTAAGTCGAAAGGACCCCCGCAGCAAATGTACATGAAATGGCTTTCAGTCGATTTTGATTAAAATTTGTAAAATTGTAGTTCTCAATGTCTCGATCGAAAGTGTTATGGGGTACATAGTCCGAAAATGGACAGTTTTCGAGTTGTAGAGGGTTAAACATCCAATCCGTCTAAAAAACATTACCAAATATCTTGAAAAGTGCAGCTCTGCGAAAAAAATGTTTCCTTTGAAAGTTATTAGGCTCTAGCAGGGAAATGCAAAAAAAGTCATGGCCTTAAGACACAGATCATTTTTTAAGGTCATTCAATATGAACTTGTCATTTATTGCTAAGACTCAGCCAATAAAGACAAGATATGAAGAGGAAATCAATATAGAACAAATAAAGACAAGAAATGAGAATGACTTAGTCAATAGCCAGCCAATGAAGGAAAATCATGAGAAGAATGATTTCAATATCTAGAAAATTTAGGCAAGATATTACCAGGATGTTATCAATATCTTGCAAATGAATGCAAGGTACATATGCGAAAGACTTAGTCAATATCCAGTAAAATAAATGCAAGACTTGAACAATATGTTGCCAATATTTAGCCAATGAAAGTATGAAAAGTGCGAGATTTAGTCATTATCTAGCCAATGAAAGCAAGACATGAGCGAGACCTGGTCAATATCCGGCCAATGAAGGCAAGATTTGTCTAGGATGTTGTCGATATATAGCCAAT
Source organism: Druon quercuslanigerum (assembly GCA_010014905.2). Lineage (NCBI taxonomy): Eukaryota > Metazoa > Arthropoda > Insecta > Hymenoptera > Cynipidae > Druon > Druon quercuslanigerum. Next base: position 5,225 of record JAAAKG020080486.1, on the reverse strand, counting down.
GAAGGCATGAAATGAGCTTGATTTAGGCAATATCCGGCCAATAAAGGCAAGACATGAGCGAGATTCAGTCATTATCGAGCCAATGAAGGCAAGAGCTGACCAGGATGTCGTCGATTCTAGCCAATAAACGAAACTTCTAGTAACTGAATATCTTTCGCTGGTAATCGATTTCCTGCGTCATTTATGGTCTGAATCAGTCTTTGTGATTGAAAGCGAATTCTGTCTTGATGCCGAGCATAACCCAAGAACCATAATACACTGTTTATATGTGCACAAGTTCCAAGCGTTCGAGCACCTGACTGGAGTAAGTTCTTTATCGTCAGCCATACCATTGTTCATGTTATCATCACCAGTTGGACTATAAGCAATCCAGAGTTGGTACTTAGACGCGTTGCGAAATCAAGAAACAAACCTGATTCTTATAAATCCTGACTGTGGTACTCGATTGTCCCCTTGTCGCATCTCAGTGTGGAATTCTTCGTCATTGTCTCTTTGCAGTTTACCTTGCACGTAAGAAGGTGCAAGTTTAACTTGATAAACCTCAACTGTAAATTCTTTTAAGTATTCAAGTGCCAGGACTGAAAAATCTAATAATTGGCAGCATAATCAGTAACATGCCTGGCAATATATTCTTTTCTCACAATTGCATCAAATCCGATGTTGTTAGGTACGAAACGTTGCATTAAGGATTGTCTGACCGTGGCGATGGCTCCACTACCTGACTGTCTGCTTGGATATTGAAACATGACTTAGAGAAAAGCATCCAATAGATCTTAAGGCAGTTTACATAAAAACATCAGCAAATCTGTCTTTTCCACATAATTGTCACCACCTTCACGGGGCACTCTATCACAAAAAGTGAACAATTCTCGAAACTGTTCTTTGGTTACAGGACAAAGACATTCAAATTCAGTGTCAGACAGGCTATTTTCCTCAAAAAGTCTAGTCTGACTTAAAGCTACGTTACGAAGTCCTTGCAAAAATGCTTGCAGCAGTGGGCCTCTAATTACGTACGGCCTGTTAATGAAACATAAGCCCTGTAAAAGTGGCTGCAGAATTAAACCTTCATCATTTAAATGATGCGGACATAATCTTACGTTTTCCGGAATGTAAATATTGCATAAAATAAAAACATTTACTTTGCATTCAAATGATAATCTTTGTGTATTATCAGCGGAATTGCAGAGAAGGCAAGTGTTACTTGTAGTTTGCGTTAAGGCATTCAGTCTTAAACATGTGGGATCCTCCTGCATAGCAGCGATTTCGTTACAAATCGATCGATTGCAATTACAGCATATCTTTGTCAGATCTGTAACTTCAAATGGCGGTCTTCGTAATTCAACTCGTTTGTGAATAGCGATTTCCCTTTTGCCAGCATTCCCATCTCCGTCGATTCGAGTCATAAGACAAGGAGCAAATCGTCCATCACAAACGTGAAACCGTAAGAGATTTCTAAATGGCATTGTGAGTAAAGATTTACGATTATAGAATGCAAGTACTTAATTAGGAATTGCTTTAGTATACACACTCTACTAACACAATCTGCCTCGCAATATTATGAATGTGTACGCATAAAGAAATCGCCAATTAAAAGAAAAAAAATGACAGCCAAAACAAGTGTACCACAGTGGCCCGCTGTAACGGGAATATGTACTCAGAAAAAAATCGCCCGTCCTTTGTGAACACGAAATAACTTCGCACAAAAATGATAGCAGAGCTCTCAAGTTATTGTTATTATGATTATAATAATACCAATTGGGCTTATCACACCTGCGTGCTGCGCGCGCCAACACCCATTTTATATTATTTTTTTCTTTGTTTTCTTTTTCGAGGGGGGGATCAATATGGGCGTAAGTTACGTGGGAGTCAAGAAGGAAGTGTCTTGAAAACATCCTTCTCATGATTTTCCTTCATTGGCTATCTATTGACTAAGTCATTCTTATTTATTGCCTTTATGGGTTCTATATTGATTTCCTCTTCCTATCTTGTCTTTATTGGCTGAATCTTAGCAATAAATAACAAGCTCATATAAAATGACCTAAAAAAATGACCTGTGTCTTAAGGCCATGACTTTCTTTGCATTTCCCCGTTAGAGCCCAAAAACTTTTATAGGGAACATTTTTTTTCGCAGAGATGCAGTTTTCAAGATATTTGGTACTATTTCCTAGAAGGGTTGGATGTTTAACCCTCTATAACTCGAAAACTGTCCATTTTCGGACTTTGCGCCCCATAACACTTTTGATCGAGACATTAAGAACTACAATTTTACGAATTTTAATCAAAGTCGACCGAAAGCTATTTCATGTATATTTGCGGCGGGATCCTTTTTCGTCTTCAAGGCGAAATCAAGGACACTGACAACAAAAAGCTCTTAACCTCAAAGGATCATCACTAATCTAAATAAAATTTTACAGAATGTTTATATTATTTATTTTCGTGGTATTTATGTCTTATGCATCAATAATGTTCTTTAGCTGCTATAATTATGTTCTTAGGATGGAAAATCTAAAAATGTTATCCAGTTTTTCCTTTTGCCAAAAGTTCACTAGATACTTGTAGAAAATCAGAGTTTTAATCTTTTTGCAAAAAATTTTTATATGCATATAGTTCTTGAGACTGACAGGTTCCGAATTTTAAATAAGCGAATCAATTATTACAAAATGACAAGTTCCATCAGTCGTCAAATTTTAATCCTTAGCAGATGTCAACTGCTTGACCCCAGCCTAGCTACCTTAATCCTGAAAATCGGAGTAAAATGAAAAAAAAATCCAAAACAAAACTTTTGTGATTTTGACCCTGGAAATTTTCAAAGCCCTAAATTGGTAATATAACTTTCTTTAGAAAAATTTTTGCTTGCTTTTGAAGGCTTAAACTTCTCGTCTTAAGACTGTAAACCTTCGACATAAACTCACGCCTTACGTTTTCGACTACTAAGTCTCACTCCTGCTCGGCAGCCAGACATAGACGGCTTGGAGACAAAGTCAAGACGAGCCAAGTCGAATTCAAGACGAAATGTTTTTACTCGGGATGTAAATCTGTTACGCCTCAAAATTTTACTATTTTGCCTAAACTAGGCGCAAACCTACCTTATCCCATGCGAAACAAAGTAGTACTACCAATTATAAACGCGCGCATTAACGTTTCTCTCTGAGTTTGAACCTAACTATGGTAACTGTACTACGGTCGGTAATATAGAAACCACAAGATACTTACAGTGTTAAAAAAGTGAGATAAGACCTCAGAGAATAGCGATGCTGGATCATTGAAACTGAAATTGCCGATTCTACCATTATAGAGTAGCCATAATTATAACTATTATCAATTCGAGTATATTTATATTATATTATAAGCTAAAGGCAATTACGTAAAGTATGAATACACACGTTTCTGTATATTAAGTAATAATTCTTTAACCCTTATACTTCAGTTCATTATTAATGAGTAACCCACTTAGTGGAAAAACCGATATATAGTCAGACACACTGTAACCAAAAGTGCCTGACTAGAAGTATCACCTATGGTTAAGCTAATATACAATTATCGTACTCCTTAAAGGTCGAGAGTAGAGATATGGGATTTCCGATCGCCGCGGACAGCGACAGCTGTTAGTCATCATGTGCCATAGCCAGGCTCGCGAGTATCAATTTACTCCGAATGCGACTGAAATTATTTCTTTAAATTTAGGAAAAGTCTCTGTGCTCCGTAAAATGTGTAAAAAGAGATTTCAGAGATTTAACAATCATGATTTTTCAATTGGAATGCAAAAAGCATGCAGTGTCTCTAATTCTCCTTTTTGGACATTTTCTTCACTAATGATTCATAAAATTAAGTCCGCAAGGCCGCCACTTATTAGGTTTTGTTTTAAAATGTGAGGTTCGCCCTTTAAAACTACCTTAGGGCGAAGAAAGTTTCAGTTTGACCAAGAGTTGTCACGTCACGAGCAAATAGGCGAGGGTAGTATTCAAATTTGGAAATAGAGCGACCAGAGTGCGACCAGAGTTGGTAACACTGTATGTATCTTGTGGTTTCTATATTACAGACTTCAGTGCAGTTACCATAGTTAGGTTCCGACTTAGAATGATACGTTAATGCGTGCGTTCATAATTGCTGGTACTAAAATGTTTCACGTGAGATAAGGTAAATTTGCGCCTAGTTTAGGCTTACATAAAAATTGTGGAATTTTTGGATGTAACAGAAATACATTCCGAGTAAAAATATTTCGTGTCCAAGAAGGCTATGTCTCGCTGGCGGCTATCGGCGAGACTAAGTATTTGAAAACGTAAGTCTTAAATTGATGACTAAGGTTTACGGTCCTAAGACGAGACGTTGAAGCCTTGAGAAGCAAGCAAAATTTTTTTTTAAGAAAGTTAATTTAACAATTTAGTTTTTGAATTTTTGACCATTATACTCCGACCTCTATCAACTATAGACCCAGCCGGCAGAGCCTGCGATTTCGAGGATTCAGGGTTTCGAGGCTCGTGTCAAGCAGTTGAGATCTGCTAAGGATTAAAATTTTACGACCGATAGAACTTTTAATTTTGTAATAAATGATTCGCTTATTGAAAATTCGGAACCTGTCAGTCTCAAGAACTACATGCATATAAAAATGTTCCGCGAAAAGATTAAAACTTTGATTTTCTACAAGTATCTAGTGAGCTGTTGGTGATAGAAAAAAATGGATAAAATTTTTAGATTTTCGATCCTAAGAAAATAATTATTGCAGTTAAACAACATTATTGATGGATAAAAAATAAATACCACGGAGAGAAATAATATAAACATTCTGTAAAATTTAAAATGGATTAGTGATTACCCTCGGAGTTTAAGAACCTTTTGTTGTCGGTGTACTGGATTTCGGCTTGAACACGAAAAATTGTGACATAAGACCAAAAATAAAGTCTCCCTCGAGGCCAGGAGCGAGACTTACAAAAACGTCTTGGCTATATCTTGGATATGTCTTGAACGAAGACTCAGTCAAGCCAAATAATCTTTACTCAGGAAGACATCAAAATAAAGGCACTGAATTAATTTGTAGCCCTAATATTTTACTAATAAATGAAATCAATATTAAATTTTCCAGAATTAAAAAATTGTAAAAAATCATGCGGGAACTAGGCATGTAAAATTTAACTATGTTAAATTTCCTATCTAATAATATTTTGTGAGCGAATAACCAATTAAATTTTAAAAAAGAATCGTAATATTTTTTTTTTATTAAGCTCTTA
>JAAAKG020080475.1:0-16827 GCA_010014905.2 Druon quercuslanigerum | reverse complement strand
TGTCAGCCGTCGGGACGACATCCGCAATTCATCGAGCAATTACAGAATTTCATCTTTGTTTAATATCTTGTCATTTTGTACTGTTTCTTTTTATTAATCTCTACTTATTTTACTCACTGGGTTGCAGATATTTTATTCTACCGGGTTTTCTGTAAATTTCAATAAATAAAACAGTTGAACGGAGACAATTGTTTATTTTTTATTATCCAACGCCGACTCATGATCTTATTAATGATCTTATTACGCGACCAAAGACATTAAAGCGCCATTAAGCTCTGTTTATCCTATGTTTTTGATAAAAACTCTTTCTGTGTCGAGATAGGACCACTCTCCCCTAAAATGCAATTATATAGAAATCGAATGAAAAATAAAAGACATTTTCTTTTATCATTATAGTACTTATTTTTTTTAATTAAAGCAATGATTGACGTTTTTTTAATAAAAATTGCATAAGGAATCTGTTAGCGAATTAATGAACGGTTGGTGTATGGCAACTAGGGAACAACGTATTTTCACTTTGAAGTCAATGAAATAATTGAATTAATTACAAAGGTGAAAAACAACCGATATTTCTAAGGGCTATTCAAAATTCTATTAATTTACTTTAATTGTAATTTGACACATTTGGCACATTGCTCGATACACTGTTCAAGAATCACTTATTCTCATTCAGAGCACATCGCATTAGAGTAAACCGTGAAACTTTAGAATTCACAAATCGGAACCTGGACAAATAATCAATACCACTTTAAATAATGAAGCGCGTCGAACTTGCTTTCAGAAAGTGATCATAAGTGCTCAGCACGAAAGTTGAAACGGAACTTAAAAAGAAATCTGGAATCCATCCAGCTAACAGAGCAAGCCATCATAACAACAACAACACCACCTCACACTTGCGGTCGCAATGTCTTGAGCGACATACATTAAGAAAAGTAACCGTGCGGAAAAATAGCGACAGGGAAAACACCCCAATAATTGCAAACCTTATTCGGAATAGAAAGTAGGAACATTTCTCAATTATGAACTTATTTTAGATTCCAACTAAGTCAAATCAAATATGCTTAAACAGTATTATGAGAATCAGAATTATTCAAGAATGCAACAGCACTGAGTTATTCATGAAACAGTACAATCGGTAGCAATCCTTTTTAGAATTCAATATCCAAATTTTATAATTGGCGAGTCAACACTGATATAAACAGTACCATTGATTAAACCATACGATGTTGTACCGCCTATTAATTTTTACCCGTCAAGTAATTTTTATAATTGAACTATAATATATAATTTACTTTACTGATATTTCAATTGAATTCGTTATTAGTAAGGCAGACTATCCTACAGTAGATAATGGTCCTACAGTGCCTAATCATTAATTAAAAGCACAAATAGAAGTTAAATAATTAGTTCCAATTCTTACATGCATTAGTATTTTAAATTAATGTCTATCTACTTCAGGATCATTATCTACTTTAGGATATTCTCCCCTACCACAATAGTCAAATAAATGAAAGAAATACAAAACAAACCTGAAAATAATTTCTCGCTCGTATCTGGAATTTTCACATTAAACTTGCGTTTTCGGAAAAAGTTTGATCTTTCCATTTGAATTAAGTTGTAAGTCAAACAAAATCAAAAGAAACTATCATTTTCTAATTGTTTAGTGTACTAAACTTTTTTTCAACAATCGCTGAAAATCGCTGCTTATTACTTTAGAATATTATAAGTTTGACAGTGACCTATTGCTTGTAGCATGATTAATCTAAGCAATATTCTGAAGGTTGTAGACTGTAGGTTTCCCTTGTAAGAAAAAAATGTAGTGAACTGGAAAAAAACGTCCTGCGAATCTGATAACACAGATACTAACAACTTTTATTTGAACCTGTTTTCTATTAAGGAATGCAAAAATACTGAATGCATAATTATGCTTTAAGAACTTTATTAATTGCACAATGTTGACACACTTCGAAAAATAATATTTTATGAGGTAGAATAATTACAATGAAGGTATGAAGTTATGTGTTGAGTTGAAAAAGAAAAAAATTCTGGACGACTAGCTAAGCTTATGAAAAGAATTAAACTAGGTATTCATTTCGAATTTCAGGACGAAGAGACCCTTAGAATTTCATTATATTCTGTTTAAAAAAATTAAAGTATAGATCATAGAAATTTCGTGCAAAATTTCGACTTGGTTTTTTATTTTTTCTCCATCTTCATCAGTCAAAGGTAGTAATCCTCTGGTAATCTGGTTCTCCACATTTACCGTAATATGCTACTTGAATATCTAAAATAATAAATAGCATTATTACTAGTATTATTAGTATTGTAATTGCAATACATTTTACCAATAATACAAGGTATATTCGATACGAAAGAAAAACAAAATTGATACATATAAGGTAAATACAGATAAGTGATTCCAGTTACTGGCATGTAACCAGATAGTGACACCCTGGATGAATTTCTTTATTTTTTGTAACATTTAGTTGAAATCAAAATATAAATAAAGGCTTCGTAAAAAGAAGCTTGCTTCAATAATAAATGGCATATAAATATGTCCGGAGGATAATTTTCAAAGCAGTGTATAAAAAGTGTGCAATAGCCGGTGCTGCTATCAAGACGTGCGCCACTCGCTGTTACACTTTTATATGTAGGGAGATCATGAGTCGGGGCATTTTAGTTTTTTTATAGAAGTATCTTACAAAAAAAGATCTAAAATTTGAGTCAATTAATTTGTATTCCAGTCAGAAGGTGCCTGGGGGGTAAAAGGTTCGTATGATGATTCATTATGAGCAATGATTTTTAACTGGTTCGAGAATTCGTAAATAAACGAATTAGTGACAAGATTAGGGAAAGTGTATTTCAAGGAGAATCAGTCGTGTTTGGAGTAAAAAAACGTTATTGCCGTTAACTTTAATGTTTTTTTCATTTTATCTCCAACTTTGGTGGTAATTCTTATCGTGAAAATCTTTGAAAAGTGTGTTGTTAGAGTCGTGCGTCAGTGAATCTCTTAAAGGTTAGGGGGTAATAAGCCAATTCGTTCGAAAAGGCATTTTTAATGATATTTTAGTCTATTCAATCGCCTTCTAGAAAAAGAACATTTTGTGCTCATCACATCAAATAACTTACTATTTCATATATTTACCTAATTGAATTTTCATAAAGTATAAAATCTTTCTATTCGAATACCATTAAAAAATAGTTGTTGTACCAGAAAGAAACTAAGAATTCCATCAATCCTTCGCGTTTCTTAAATTCACGGACCGTCTTCGGACTGTTCCTTTTGGACAATAGAGATGTCGCTCAACGAATTGCGCATGCGTGCGTCGCGTATTCGTGAAGATGGATATACGGGAGTTGATGTGAGTATGGACATAACTACCCGAAATGGAGGGCAGAAGCGCCACTATATAGATAGCTGTGCTCCCTTTGGAAATGTTTACTTTCAGTTTCTCTCTGATTGTATGTTTTCTACTCATTTTCTTCATCAGAAACACGCATCAACAGTTTTAAGCCCTATCACGTGTTTCTCTTAATAAAAAGCTTCAAACGCCTCTTTGTACCAGTCAATGACAGGGAAAGATGCTTTACTTAATTTTCACTTATGCATAAAAAACTGTAGACTGAAGCGTATACAACAGTGAAAAGCTATATCTTGTACTCTTGAAAACTATCAGTGTCACTAACTGGTGTCTTTATCCTAATGACATAGTAAAAGAACTGAATCTAACAGAATATTTTTCTGCACACTCACCATATCCACACATTTGGTGACAGGTTAATTCTTTCGGACTAGTATAATCTTTACCATCAGTTCCGCAAATTGGGTCATTTCCAGTTGTCTGAAAAATATTTATTTTTCTTATTCACAGGTGAGAAGGAAATCTTTAATTAAACAAAAAATATTTCAGAATGTATGTACTCACATCGCAAACTATTGGGCAACGAATATGAAATTTCGGGAAACTTATATTTTTAATAGGAGGCATGTCATTTCTGGGACTAACCTCAACAACAGGCTGTAAAAAAATAAATCAAATATTTAAAAGTAATATTATATGAAGTTTAGTGCAAAACAGTTTTGAATAAAATGGTTCTGACTAAAAAGGAACTCACCTTTGTTGTTTCATCTACAGGAATTGCAAACGAATTCGAGAATAAAGTTGTAAGAACTTAAAAAGGAAAAATTGATTAATTATTTATTGAATAAATATAGGATAGTTAAAAAGGGAATTTACTTACTAATTAAGAAAATTAATCTCAATTGAACCTTCATCTTAAACGATGGACGAAATTGAAGAGAATGCTTCTGTCTAAAATAAAAATGTGTCAATTTTGGCAGAGTGATAAGGAAAATGAGAATCTTAAGAAGACCTTAAAAATTTTCTTACAAATGAAGTATTTTTAGAAAGACTTGTCACATGTCTATGTGCAATACGTTCAGTTGAACTGTTTTTGGTAATAAGATCATAAAGTCATACTTCACTGGCTGTATAAACACGGCAATTTATGATATGAGAGCGCAATATCAGATAATAAACAAATAATGATTTTTTACTTTATGTTCACTAAAAGAATAAGCTGTTCATCGATACCAAATGGATTGCGGTAATCATCGCTAAAAATTTCAGTCGTTTCTTACTGGGAGAATCAGTGAAAGTCTACTGAATTTTAGTAACAAAATTTCCTAAAAACTGGAAGAAGTTCAAAGATTAATTTCTTGTTCATAAAAAGTTTTGTTTTTAAAATGTATAGGGTTTTTGAAAACTATTATACAGTTGTTCATTTTATTACTTTTTTTATAAGAAATCAAATTCGAATGCAAAGTAAACGATCTGTAACAATTTAATGGGACCATTCATAGAATAAGTAACAGCTTTTTTTGCAGATTGGGGGGAGCGAGGGGATAGTGAAAATGTTAAATCTGTTTAAATGAAAAAATTATACTAAGGAAATGGTTTCTTTAATTTAAAACAAATATTTTGTTCTTAGCGATTCTGTAATTCCGAATCTTTCTGATGTTACCCATTTTCGATACTTATATATCTTGAAGATATTTATAACTGAAAATTCGACCAATTGTTTCATTTTAAAGTTCATATTTTTAAAACATGAAAGTTTTTAAATCTTTTTAAAATGGGTCTATCTTGAAGATTTAAAATTAAATATTCTCTAATTACTGATGTGTATAATGCAGAAAAATGTATTTTGTTGTTGTTGATTAGTTTAATTTTGAAGATTTACAATGTTAAAGCCTCTAATTTTCAAGATGCACAAATCGAAATTCTCAAATATGTATGATTTTGAAGGTCAAACGTCAAGACTTTTCAATTCTTACTCATCAGAATTACAGAATTTTTCTCGTACTTTAAAGAACTAAAAACTCTTTAATTTTGAAGATTTACAATGCAAAGTACTACACTTTTCACACAATTACAATGATTAATTATTATATATTAAAAACATTAAATTGAAAATGATTAAATATATATATATATTTTAAAAGTGCATAATTTTGAACGGTTTTTTCATAGTATAATTTTTAAGAATTAAAATTGAAAATTCTTTTATTTGCAATGCTTATAAGTTTAAAATTAATTTTGAATATTTTGTTAGATAATTTAAAATTCTACATGTTTGAAGAGTTACAATTAACAATTAATGCATTTAAAATATATAAAATTGAAATTGATTCAATTTTCAAGATTTATATTTTAAAGATATATAATTATATATATATATATATAATTTTTAACTTTTTTAAATTTTTTCAAAATTAAAAATGGTAGAACCTTCAGAAAATTGGTGATAATTATGTTTTTTGGGTCGATGAATTGAAATCTGGCGTTGCATTTTCAAAATTCAGAATGTCCGGTTCACTATCATACATTTGTTCAAAATCCAAACATTTTTAATCATTCATGCCTGCCAAATTATATCCACCATTCTTAATTTACAAAAATTCAACATCAGATTTGGAATCAGCGACCCGAAACACCTAAGTATAATTCATTTCATCAAGGTCCGATTAGTTTTAATAATCCATGTGAGCCATATTGGATCCACTATTTTGAATGTAAAAAATCCAGCATTAAATTTGAAATCAGAGTTCCCAAAAAACTTAACGATCACCAATTTTATCAAGGTCCAAAACTTTAAACAATTTATGTATGTTGTATTGGATCCGCTATTTTGAATTTAAAAAATAGCATCCGATTTGAATTCAGCAACCCCAATCACTGAATTCACACAAATTTTTTAAAGTTTTAAATATTTTTAACAATTTCATTTCGCCATATTGGATCCGCCATTTTGAATTTTTAATATCCACCATCAGATTCGAATTAATTGACCCCAAAAACCCTGATATACCCACGCAAAATATAATTAGATTACGTAAATAATTTTATTTTGAGATGCCCACATATGACATGATGAAAAAGTGGCACGAATTTTTTTTAACTGTATATGTTTCACTGACAGTAAAGGGATAAATATTTACAATTAAGGATTTATTAATTTGAAATGTTAGTAGTTGAAAATTATTTAATTTTGTACGTTTTCTTTTTGAATATGTAGTATAAAAATAAGATGACTAAGGTGCCTCGAGCACTCAGTAGATCAATTGCATTGAATAAAACGTGGGTAAAAATATTTGAAAAAATTGCGTAATATAATCGGGGGAGGGAAGGGGTCTAAACAATTTTGTTCACAAAATTTACATAGGGTATGGAAGATGTGAAAAATGAGCGAAAAATGTGGTACGTAATTCATGGATGGCCCCCTTAATCAAAAACACTTTTTTTATTTAAGCGACCCTAATCAATAAACATAATTTATATGTGTAATATTACATTCCAGCAATAAATTGCAACAGTGCCAGCATTTCACAGTTTCTGGCTAATAATTAATTACCTACAAAATCACTATTATCGAATTGTTTGCCGCAATCCGATACACTATTTAAGAACGATCTAGTAGGCTCTCACTATCAATCAATATTTGATTTAAATTTCACTCAATTTCCTGAACAGTTTCCCAATATATTACTGGAGAAGATTATGTCCCAATAATAATTAAATTTTTATTTAGAATTACCATTTTTTACATGGTTTTTAAATTTATTTAATAGATGAAAACTGTCTGAAAAACAAATTTTGTATAGTTGAATATCAAATGGTGTAACGAGCTTCATTTTGTTTTAATTGTTTTAATGAAGGGACAATATTGCCCAGAATTTACAAATGACCCTACGCGATGAAAATTGATCGGTTGAACGGAATAACAACCGACATTAAATTTATGATTGCAATTGAAGAGCGAAAATGAAAGAGGAGTCCGTCACCACACCCTTTCACGATCGAGCAATTAAAGCCTTAATTACGATAGAAAGGGAGAGACAGAAAGGCATTGCGTAAACAAGGGAGCATTATCAAGGAAAATATTTGTAATACATACACCCACATCTTGGTTCAAGTGTGATAAATTCATTCCACGAGGTAGAGTCGCTTTTCGATTTACGTTTGCCTTTTCACATTGTAGGTTTCGTACACCGTATTAAGGTCTGACATAATTTAACTTTTGTTGAATGATAATATTGATGAGGGCAGAGTAAAAATGCTTAAGCTAATCGAATCGTTAGAGCCGAGGGAAAAAAATTGTAGGTTGGCATACAAATAAGGTAAAAAAAAAAGCAATTTTGAAATCGGTTAATATCTGTACTATCATAGGAGATAGTAACAATCGATCAGTCGAGATTTTTCTCACCGACCGTGAAAGTAGAAAATCAACACTGTCGACAGTTAACTCCCTAATTAACAGAAATACTTAACTAAATTCGATTCTCGCTGGGAATCGAATTTGAAGACCTGGGTTCGAATCCCAATGGAGTGAAAGGAGAATATTTTTTTTTAGAAAAATATCTGAATGTTGTAAAATAATTTGTAGTTCCATCTAGTCTGAAAAGACGTTAAGAATTTCTATTATTTCAGAAGTTAACTCAGATCGAAAGTGTTGATTCTCCATTTTCACGGTCGATGAAAGAGATTTCCACTGATCGATTGTTATCATCTCCTATGATAGTACCTACAGATTCATTGTAAAACTGACGTATATAAAACGTAAAACTTTGTTAAAGACAGCTTGTATTTCTTCAAAAAAGGTTCCTCTATTGATCTCTCTAGCAGCTTAATGGTAACAGAACACCGACCGTCAATCGGAAGGCCTGGGTTCGATTCAGAAAAATATTTTAATTTAAGAAATTAATTTGTAGCCCCATCTGGTCTAAAAAGACACTAAGAATTCCATGAACGTATAACTGATGATGGAACATGCCTTCTGCCATAATATAGAGTTTTATGTTATGAAATAAAAGTTACTTTTATCTATAGCAATAAGGTACGTTCCTTCCGTTTGAATTCTTTTGTTTTACTGTTTGTTTATTACTGAGTCGTGGCCAAGAAGGAGTAAGGAGACCGAACTGCCATGGAAAACTTTTACGGATATGAAAGAAGCAAAGGCGCCATAAGTAATTGATCAGCACGTAGCAAGCACTCTTCACTGAGTGAGCAATAGGCTGGTTCCAATCTTATTTTTTTATTTGCATGCATATCGCCCGTGAATTTGTTCGAATCAACACAAAAATTAATATATTTTATTGTTCTTTAATGATATTTAAAAGTTCCACAAGCCCTATGAAGTTTCAGAATCATCGATATTAGGCAAATCCAATTTTCATTTAAACTTAGCCATAAAATACGAATCAAAGTTATTTTTTAAATATCACCTCTGAAAGTATGTTATATAGGGTTCCAAAAAACCCGTAAGTGAAAAACTTTTTTAAGACAAATTGTTTATAAAACATAAAATATTACTTTTAATATCAACTTTTAAGTTAAAGTGAACCAATATTGAATCCAATTTAAAAATAAATAATTGCTTAAACAATTTATTATTATTTACCACAATATTATCTTAAAATACTGCTAGAAAGTTGCAGTTTTTTCTATAATTTTCCACTTCTTATCTTTTTTTCAATTAGTGTAAGATGAAAATAAATGCAATTTAACGAGTCTAATTTTTGAATAAATAATTATTATTTATAACTATCTTCTCCTACCCTCACAGCATGAGATATTGGCGGGATATCCTATTTACCTCCCAGGAAATCGTGGGCGTATCCCAGGATATCCTTGGGATATCGCAAATAATATCGTACAGGATGGAAATCTCAATATACCTGAAATGTCCCAAGGATATCTCAGAATATCCTCAGGATATCCTATTATTGCCCTAATTTTATATGCCAAGGATGTTTCTAAGATATCCCAATTCTTTAATTTAGTATATTATTGGAAATATAGATATATCTACTGCCAATTATATTTAAATTCAATATTGTCAATAAAATAAGAAATAATTTAACAATATTAAGTATTTTTTCGGAGGTTTTATACAAAGCACAACATTATCAAATACAATAATGTTAAAGTCCCCTCTGAAGACACTTTCGGGTAAATTTTATCAAGGCTATCAGTGTGCGAAAACTGTCGCGCAGTAGTAAGTGACACTTTAACAAAAGCCACCAATTTTTCGAATGTTCGTGCCAAAGTATAATCAATTGTCACTTATATTATGCAATACAAGGCGGTACATATTATATTGATTGTTTTTTTATCATAAAAATTGATTTTGCCGTTGAAAAGTGCGATCTCTCAGCTGCAAAATTTAGATTTTACAGATACAATAATAGCCAACTTTAAAATTTTCAGAAAGTGTCTTGTTTTTTATTGTAAGTAAGCTGTTATTGGTTATAAAAATCATTCGCGATAGTAATTTTTTGATAATCATAATGGGATAGGATTTTGAAAGAAACCGAATATCTGGGATTTGTAAAAAGTGGTTTTCTGTCAAACGGATGTTTGTGAATCTGAATGTTTTCAAACATTCTACATATTTCAAAAAATTTTCATTCCAGAAATATTGGATATTATTGCCAACATTGGAATATACCTTAAAATATTCTTTGGAATATACCACGGATATCCAAGGAGATTTTTGGGACATTTTGCAGGATATCTCATATCCTGCCAGGATATCCAATATGCCAAGGATATCATTTTGTTGTGAAAGTATAGTGATGCTAGGCTCTTGAGTGAAGAGTGGCCAAAATGTTGTATATTTTAGAAGAAAACTGCATCTTTCTAGCATCAGTCAAGGACAATATTATAAAAAATATACTATATTGTTTAAACAGTTATGTGTCTTAACTTGAATTGATTATTACCTCAATCTAATTTAAAAGTTAAAAACTCGACTCTACTCTAGTATATTATGTATTATGAACAATTTGTATTATAAAAACGGCAAAAAATCATAATTATCGACATAAACTCGCAAACCCCAATTTTCCACATATAAGGTTTTTTTGGGACACTATAAATTAGACTTATTGGGGCCATATTTAAAGATTAAGTTTTTGTTCATGTGTTATGGCTAATTATGAAAGGTTTACAGAACCTCTTAATATTATGTTTTTAAACTCCTTTATTTTTTCCAAATTTTAACAACTGATCCGATCAATACTATTTATTCGTTCCAAATTACAAAAAAGAAAATCGTCTAAACAGGTGGATAACAATTAAGCTTTTAGTTCCTTTAGAAACAGTTCATTATTTTGGATTCCTTTTTCTTGCAAATCCTTTGAAATCAAAAATGGGTTCCAACAGAAAGCTCAGTTATTGATGTGCCCTTTTTTACCTTCCCTCTTTTTTTAGCATCGGAAAAAAGTTCCTACATTCACGGGACAGGGTGAAAACCGAAACTCTTTAAAACTTCAGGAGAATGCTCGATGTATGGCTTAACAAAGTATGCCCTTTTCCGATTTTTCTCGAACAAACGGTACTTTCCACTTTTCCTAAAAAATTTCATTTTCCCATGTACCTTACATCAAAATAATCTACAGATGAATGGGAGCTGACCAGATTCCCTGCAAACTGAAGAACAAGTTTTAGCCCTAACAGGTCCAAAGTTATGACATATGCAAAAATCATTAAAATTCAATCAGCGGTTTGGAAGATATTGTGTTTAAAAGAAGAGGGGTTTCAAAATTAAAAATTCTGTAATATCTTGAATTTTAGAATTTTTGGATAACCATTTTAAACATGAACTTCACACATCCAACTCAAAGTGCAACCAAGTCTCATCAAGATCACTAGATCACCCTACATCTGATATTTAGGAAATCAATTAATCCCTAATATTTCAAAGGGTTCCAGTTTCATTAGGGCCTTTTTTTAGGTATAAAGTAACAGGTTAAGCAACAAAATCGATAAAAAACGTATCCAATCGATAGAACACGGAATGACAGGACTAGCGTCAACGATCCATATTATTTTTTATGGTGCATCAAAAAATCCGTGACTATGATCCTCAAGTATTTAATTTTTAATGCATAAAGAAATTTAAAAAAAATTTGATGTTTCGTCGCGAGCTTGAGAAGTTTTGTTCAGCAGTCCCTTTGTCCAGGAGCCGACTTGAAACCGGCTAAGAGACGCAGACGTAAGTTTGCATTCACGCCGTTGCGATGTTAAGTTACCCTCTTACTTTGCCCGCTAAGTTAGTTTGGTTTAGTGCAAAGTTATACGTCAGTCAAGCTTTCATCGAATTAACTTTGTGTTTCCTTTGGTACGTAACGATTCGAAAGAGCGGCAAAGTAAGGCATCACTTCTCTTGGCTCTGGAACCCAGGAGAGAAATAACCAGTCGGAGATAACAAGGACCACTTGAGAAAAGAATGCTGAACTAAGGAATCTTATTATTTAGTCAAACTTTCCCAAGGCTTCGTGCTTTTTGCCAGCCTGAAAAATACGAGTCAGGAAATTTCACTTTTGTTTAGGAAAATCTGCAACTCTCTCGAAAATAATCTGAAATAAGCTTTTATGTTAAATGACGGAAAGTTTACACAGAGAAGTTAATTACTCGGATTTTTAGTGTACACTAAATTATAAAATTTCAAGATTGCATGGAATTGGAAAAGATGGAATATATGTGACTGGATAATATTATATTACATTGCAAAATATTTCATAGATTATAGGGAATTTGTCACATAAAAAGCGATTAAGAATACCAGAACGAACTGAATAATGGACAAAAGTGAATGGGTGTTAAAATAAAAGTTCAGTAGTATTTTTTAAGAGTATCAATTTTGAAAGCGAATGTTATAAGCACAGGGTGGCCACTATTTTTTAAATTTTTGTCTTCGACTTTCTATATATATATATATATATATATATATATATATATATATATAATTGCAGAAATCGATAAATATCAGCAAACCGTTTTACAAGGAATTAATAAAATTTTAATAATATAATTATATTTTATAACATGAAAATATGAAAATTAAAAATCTATTAATAAACCAATTATTTAATATGAGATTTTTAAATATTTTTGAAAAAGTAATTAATAACTAATAAATTTGTATTGCAGGCGTCTGAAATTAAAAAAATATTGCGTACGATTTTGGACAATTTAAGGGGGTAGTATGGTAAAAACGATAATTTTTTCAATAATTTTTTTTTCACAAATTGTTATTTCAAAGTTTAGATTTTTCTATATGTTATTCTACATGGTGTGGAGCATAGAAAAAAATTTTTTTTTGTAAATTTTCGTTGACATCTGGTGGAGATATGGGCGACCGGAAGACCCTATTTTTCAAAGTGGTACCCATGATTTCTCCATTGTGGATCATCTAAAACATACGAAAAAAATTTTATTTTGAAGTACATATGAATGGCTATCTAATGACCACGACTAAAAAAGGTCATTGATAAATGAACAAATAGTGCAACTTTCATTTTTTTTTTTTTTTTTCGCCTTTTTTTTGTTATTAATTGTATCATAATACTGTTCAATATCAATGGACAGTATTGATCAAGAGCCATTTGATAGCCAAGTCTTTTCTGAGCATTTCTAAAAAAAAAATTGACAAATCGGCCCAGTAGATCGGCTGGAATCGTGGGTACCAGTTCAAAAAACACTGTTACGAGGAAAACGCGTTTAAAGATCATGCAAAAATTATCTGTATCATTATCATAGGAATGGTAATCATAATCATTTGTTTATAACCTGAATATTGCATTTAATTTTTTTTTTGAGTCGCTGGTCACAAATCTGCTATCAAATTCATGAAATTAAATTGTTTAAACAATTTTTATAAATAAATTTTCCAGTTGCATAAGTTTTCCATATTTTTCGAGGTCACTGATTAAAAATCTAGAACCAGTTTATCATTTAAAATTTTTTTAAACAATTTTTTTGACGATAATTTGTAGCAAAATTTGATTTTTTTCATGATACATATGATTTCCATGGTAAAAGGGGTCAAGAATGACGAATTTGGCATTTAATTCAGAAAAATAATTTTTTTTGACGTTATTTTGAACCAAAATATTACTAGCTAACATTGTTTTCACGCATGTGTGATAGTTTAAAGAAGTTTGGGGTAAAACAAAAATTCTTTTGATGAAGTAAAACGAAGAAAAATCATCTTACCCTTTATCAGCGATGCTTGGGCAATACAATCCTCCCTCTACATCTTCGTAGAGATCGTTTGCACGTGTTGTAAATGTGTTGTAAAAAATAATCGGTACAAGTATAAGAGCACAAACAGTGAAAAAATTTTACTTTTCACTTGAAAACACGTTTTTCATCGACACTATAAACAAAAGAGTCAACTCGACGCGCCAGCTGTGCGATTCGAGCACTCAAGACCTTGCGGCGAATCTCATTTTTAATCACTTTCCAATACCATCTGAGGTAAAGGAAGGTTTCTACATTATTCTTGATAGTTTAAAGTAACCAAAACTGCAAAAAATCGATTTTTTGACCAATGTTTACCATGCTATCCCCTTAATTCGACAAAGGAGTTGAATTGTATAATTTTTAATTCGAAGAGCTGAAAATTAAACAATTTTAATTTAATTTCAAGAGTTACGAAACTAGCATGGTCTTAGAATCAAAGTTTAAAAATATGAGAATGTCAAAATGTTAAAAATTGAACATTTAAGATTCAAATTTTCGAAATTGGACCATTTAAAACTCAGAGGAATTAACATTATATTTGTTATAACTAAAATCGCTCCAAATAAATAATTAATGATTGAAAACTTTTAAACTCGAATCTAACACGATTAAAATTTGACAATGTAGTATTTAAAAACTAAACTGACTGTTTAAAATTCCAAGCTTCTGAAATTCTAGACATTTAATTTGCCATTATATAACAAAATTACAATTTAACATTAAAACTGATTAAAAATTAAAAATAATTTAAATTTGCTAATAAATACTTTTCAGAATTTAACCAATTAAATTTTAATTGAAAATTAGAACCTATAAAAAGAAAAAATTAAAAATTTAGTTTCTTCGTGAAAATTTAGAAATCGGAAATTGTAACCACTTATAATTACTAAAATTTTCCTTTTACTGATGTATCCATTTTAGGTAGTTTATTATTTTTTTTTAAACTTAATTTTTAATTTTTTAACTTTAAATCTTCCTTTAGAATTATTATTCATTCTAGAGATTCTCAAATATACCATTTTTTAATTTGAAATGACTTGTTTGTTTAAATCTTCAGTTAAAAAAAGATAATTGTAATATCTTAGATAGAGAATTAAAAAATAAGATAAAAAATACAAAACAATCTTGCCATGACATGATTTCATTTTTTGAAATTGTACAATTTTATGCTTTTCAATCCGAAATGGCTTTATATTTACATCCAAAATTATTACATTTAAAACTGACTAATAAGGCCTTTGGTATACATTTTTGAAATATTTAATAAAAATAAATATTAAAAATAATAAAAATATTCAAAATATTAAATATTAACTTCATATAAAAAATGTTCTAAAAAACACAAAAAAGTCTAATTTAAAAAAATGCAAGTTAACCGGTTTTGTTGTTATTTAAAATATGCCAACTCTATTCGAATTCTGTAAAATTCCTTAATATATATGGAATCCTGTGAAATCCCTTGAAATAATTTCAATTCCTATGTTCCATATACCATTCGAGTAATTAATTCCTCGGTTTTTTCTTTATGTTCTTTTATAGTGAAGAAAATTAAAATCAATGATAAAGCTCTCTCTTGAAGTTATTACATCAATAAGAGCAAAAACTTGGCATAGAACATATTCCGGATTTTAGCAACAATATACACGGCGACCCATATAAATATATAATTCCAGATATCTTTTAAAATATTTTATCTACGGAGAAATGGTTCGAAAAAAGGTTGACCATCAACTTTGACCTTGAGGTCAATTTTCAAGGTCAAATGAAGGTAAGACCCTTTTCTTAAATGAGAACATTTATTTTTGACTGCAGATTTGAAAAGAGAGGAAAATTTCATGTTTAAAATTACCTGTGGAAGATGCTTTTTGTGAGCCTGGAAAAGTAAAAAATAAAGGTTAAATATGTGAAAAACGACCAGATATCTTCTACAATACTTTATCTACGAAAAAAGGGTTCGAATAAAGGTTGACCAAGACCGAGGGGGACATTTAAGTGTACCGTCAATTTCGACCTTAAGGTCAATTTTCAAGGCCAAATGGAGGTAAGATCCTATTCTTAAATGAGAACCCCTATTTTTGATTGCAGATTTACAAAGAGCTGGAAATTTCATTTCAAAAATGACCTTTGGATAAATGGTTTTTGTAATTTTTTACCTGTCCAAATCTTTTCAAATCCGCAGTCAAAAAATGGGGTTCTCATTTAAGAAAAGGGCCTTACCTCCATTTAACCTTGAAAATTGACCTCAAGGTCAAAATGTCCCCCTCGGTCCTAGTCAACCTTTGTCCGAACCATTTGTTCTTTGATAAAGTATTTTAGAAGATATTTGAGATTATAGATTAAAATAGGTCACCGTGTATAAAGTCGAGTACCGGAAGTGCACGAAGTCGTAAGTCCGTTGGGAAGGTAGAGCGTGCATGGTCGAATTCCTCTGCGGCCAATAGGATCCTTTATGGTCAACAGACTACGGGCCTTTTCATTAGATCTTTACTGCTCGCTAAATATCATGAAAACAAGGAACAAGATACACTCATACCATTGATTTCACCAACCCGTGATGTAATTTTCATCAGAGGTTCAATAAAAGTGATTCTCATTGAATCTTATGCCCCTACATAAAATGATCTCAAATAACAGGTTCTTCATTTTGAAAGCGACAACGCATCCTGATTAAATCCCAAGTGCATTTTATCGTCATAAATCCGTACCAATCTCAAATGTAAGGAATATTGAAACACTAAAAGTAAATAAAGTTTGAGCTATATACACTCACCAGAGAATACAAAAATCAAAGATTTAGAAACACGAAAATCGAATTAAGAATTGCGAAATTTCGGGCATCTCATGATTCAGCGACTCAAATAGAGTTTAAAACAAATTTGTAATCCGCCGGGTCACATCAGAGATCTGAAATCTTAAATCTTTAATTCCAAGTTGTGATGTCACCTTCGTCAGAGATTCAATAAACGTGATTTTCATTGAGTCTTGTGTCCCTATTAGAAATGTGCCTAATTTTTTGAATTTATTTCTATTACTTGAAGGAATTTCATACAATTTTCAACTGATAAACGTGTTAGAAACATAAAAAAGGAACGAAAAAAGGCAGACGCCAGTGTGTTTTGCCACTTGTATTGTTTTCTCATACAGACTAAAAATCAGTATACTACACGGAGAAAAATGGATGTTTAAATGTAGATGTTCAAAGGGTAAGATTGTCCCACCTAACATCCAGATATTC
>JAAAKG020080464.1:0-16827 GCA_010014905.2 Druon quercuslanigerum | reverse complement strand
ATATATATATATATATATATATATATATATTTAATACCTTTACTTTTTCTACACTTTTTTAAATTTTTGAAATCCTCATGAATTCTTTGAAATATTTGTGAAATCTTTGGTATTCATTAGAAATCAGTGGAATATTTAAAGTCCTCGCGGAATCATTTGATATACTCTAAAAAAATATAAATTCTTTTAAAATCCTTATGAAATTTTTGAAATATTTGCGAAATACTTTCGAAATCTTTTTAAAAACTTTAATAATTATTTTTAATCATTAAAGTCTTTGAAATATTTGTGAAGTCTTCTAAAAAGTTTAAAATCGTTTTAAATATATATGGGTATTTAGAAAAAAAATTTAAATCTGAAAATATCTCGAAATATCCTTCACATGCTCATTCTAATTCTGAAAATTAATTAACATGAAAATTTGCGAATAATAATTTTAAAACTTCTAAGTTCAATATCAAAATAAGATCTATACTTTAACTATTTAATAACTTTAAACTTTAACTGCATAATATGAAAGTATGTTCATTGCATTCTATAAAATAATTAGTAAAGTTTACAAAAAGAGCCTTACAATTTCTTGATTCAATTTGTAATGAAAAAAAGATCAATTATATCGTGATGAACAAAAAACTTTTAAGTAGCAAAGTTTCTTTAAAACGAGATGTTTTTTGTCATAATAGATTGAAATATTTAAATTACTCTTCGAATTTCAATATAAAAAAAAAACTGTTTTAAAAAGGAAAAAAATCAAATTCAGCGTTGCCGTGAACATGATGCCGTGAAAATAATTTTAATTGTTCTCAAGAAATTATATAAACAACTGTCTATATGTGTTTTATCTAATGATAAAAAATTGAATTATTGATATAATTTTCATCAGAAAATCAGTCACAACAAGGTTTATTTAAAATAATAATTTTTAATACACGACTATCACACAATTTAGTATACAACTTGTTAATAAAACCTGGATTTGTTGAATAAATCTGAAACTATTTTATGGAATAGGCAGGTAACATCCTGAAGTCATTCGCAGAATGTTTTTAAAAATATCATAATTTTTTGCTTTACGAATGTTTAAATATAGCACAATTGTTTATCCAATTTGTTAATAAAAAGCATGATATTTTATGTTTAAATATTTTTTTACTTTAAATAACATTACTATTTTAAAATTACTTTTTATGCCGACAAAATATTTTATGTCATAAAAATTCGATAGATGTCTATTAGTTTATAACATCTTTATATAGCAATAAAATGTCTCTTTAACCATTTATTTTCATTTTAGTTTTTTATAGCCATAACTATCATTGATTTCTGGTGTCATTAATTATTTACACGACCAAAAAACTCAGCTGCGACCCGCAGTTTAAGATATGTTTAATACCAAAATTATAGTAGAGGAAATTCTGAAAAATTTGAAAAAAGGGGCAAAAAAAACCTCAATTCGGAATTTTGTATTTGTGAACATGTTAATTTTACGAAAATAATTTCAGCAGTTAAATTTAAAAAGTTAAAATTTCAGAAGTTAAATACTCGTGTTCATTTTTTTCAAACTACTTCCTTTCTCTGTGAAGCTACATAAATGGTGCAAGAGAAAACTGTCATTTGATGATTGTGAATTCTCTTTAGTTAAAGCTCCTACGGCTTTAACGAATACATTTTCATCACGTATCTCGTGCTTTGCACTCGTTTTCGACAAAAATGCGAACTCTTCTAGATTATGTTCTACTCTATTAGTTTTTTTCTACTTTTTAGTTTTTTCTTCTTACTGTCTTATTTTTATGAATAAAAAAATGGGCATTCTATTAAACTAAAAATTATTATTAAACATTCTACTGCAACTTATGTCGTTTTGCCATAAAACTAATTTCTTTATATTCAATTTAAATATAATTTAGGCGACAAATTTTGGTTAATAAAATGTTACTGTAGTTTATAACAAACTTGCAGATATTTTTTTGGTTAAACAACTTTTGTCTTTTAATTTGGTTCGTCTCTTGTGTCATTTTTCCATAATGTTTTTTTTTAATCTTATTTTTTACGATTAAAAGAAAATCTAATTGTTCTATTAAAAAATGATTGATAAAAAATGTATAGATCTTTTTGAGGTGAACAGCTTTAGTCTTTTCTTTACTTTTTTCATATCGTACGTTGTTCATTATTGAAAATGCTATAACTCTGATAATTTTTATTTTATTTAGTTTCCGCGTACTATAAATAGATGTACATAGAATTTTTCAATATTAAAAAAAATGTCACAAATATTTTGAAAGTGTGCTCACTTTTTAAACTTTCATCCAAAATAACTGTCTTACGAACTTGATCTTTCTTTTCAGGTCCTAAAAAAGTGTGCCAAAGCAAAATTCAATCTCTAAAATCTTTTGAAAGTTTTCGTGCCTACAGATTACAGACTGCAGGCAGACAGATAGATAGACAGACACCTTCGTATAAATCATTTTTTCTGAATCAGAAGATCTCAAAACGTGAAGATGTGATGAATACTGACAAAGTGAAATTTTACATAAAACTAATACCTTGTCATTAGGATGAAAATGTAAAAATACATTGTTTTCACTCATATAGTTTACGAGTTATGACCACGAAACTTTGACCCTTTCCATTCGAAGGCTCTGTATGTACTGGAAAATGTACTGCGACCGTATTTGAGCATTTTGGTGGCATGTATGCATTTTCAGTTCATTATCAGCACACTTTTCCACCTTTTTTCAAAAAATGATTAAATGCTCAACAATTATTTAAATAATAAGTTTAAATCTCTCATTTATATGCATATTTGATGTATTTAAGGTTGAAAGTCCCAATAATCGTGAAGGTCCTAGTAATCCTAAAACTTGGTTATAATATCAATATATTATTAAAAATATTTATTAAAAGTAACATTCAATGATAAAACCCTCTTATTCTTAGCATTTTATGATAGCCAATAGAAATTTCATTCATTCAAATTAAATAAGAAGCAAGAAAATTGGCATTCAGATTACTGGGACTAAGGTCACGATTATTGGGATGTTTACCTTACTTTGTGAAAATCACTTCCAAAATATCTATTGTCGGAATTAATTGCAAAAAAAACAAATTAACTGGTTTATTGGGGAAAAAACTTTAAAAAAGGCGACTAATACTCTACCTCCAGGGTGGTGTGGAAAATAGTTCATTTTACAATGTAACACAGCCACGAAAAAAAATCTTTTTCCTGATCTGGATTCAGATTAGCGACCCCAAAAACATATGTAATCTTTCGATTTTTGACATTCTTAACATAAAATAATGCAACGTTATAAAACTGATGCCTTTAGTAGCATTTTTTATAAATAATAAATAAACGATGTAAAATCAGTTAATTTGTATTTTTTCATTTAATCTCGAAAACATATATTCTAGAAGTAATTTTCACAAATTAAATACATAAAATATGCACACAATTGATAGAGGAAGCATATTATTTAAACAATGGTTGATCAATCGATTATTTTTTAACAAAATAAAGGAGAAAAAGTGAACTTATATTGAAATAAAAGTGCATACATGCTACCAAAATGTTCAAATATTACAGAGTCTTCCGAATGGAAAGGGTAAAGTTTCGTGGTCATAACTCGTAACCTACATAAGCCAAAACATTAAATTTTTTTCATTTTACGTAGCATTTAGTTCTCGTAATTTATTTTCTTGGCGTTTTTCTTCACGATATGCACGAAAGAAGCAGTTTTTACAAATCTTTTATGGCTATAAATAACTCAAAATATCAAAAAATTATGTTTTTTTAAAGAGTCATAACTCTTGTTCTATGAAGACTAGAAGATTATATTTTTTCAGATTTACACAGAATTTTTCTGCCCTGCTACTTTTTCTCTTGCGTAATTTATGTAGCTTTACGGAGAAATAAAGTATTTTGAAAAAACTGAACACGAATAATTTGCCCTACAAAATAGGTCAAAAGCGATGAACTTTGTGAAGTTAGGACCTATTCCAGCTGGATCATTGCACTTTTTAGAAATACTCAAAATTGCGTGTGCTTCAATTTTACTTGAAATTCTTGTCCGTGAAATAACAGGTTCCAGAGTACAGATACAATATTCAGAAATAGGGGTTTTCGCCTCTTTTTTTCCAAAAAATCCGGGTTTTTTGAAAGACCATAACTTTGCACCTACTGAAGATAGAAGGTTATTTTTGCCTTCAAATTTTTTAGAATTTTCTCTAGTTTATTTTTGTTGTTGAAAAACAAGAACTTATTAAAATTATTGAGGTATGTTAAATTTTAATTCTTAACAAAAGTTTTTCGAGGAAAATGTAATTTTAATATCTGAACTACCAGAATTAATTTTTAGTAGGACGATACCTTCTTAAAATCATCCAGGTGCGATTAAATTATTTAATTAAAATTAATTTTTCAAAGGTGATTATGGAGGTTAAGAATACAATGTCTATATAGTTTACGTTTTTATACATTGCGACCTAAACTATGTCTCTAGAAAGGAGTTAAATTAATTTAAAATTTTGATTTTCAGATACGGTAAAAAAAGACAGACCTCAATGTTGAAAAATTCGAATCTTATTTACTTGACGTTACGGAGAAAAATCACAAATGAAGAATTTCTTAAAATTTTGGGACAGTAATAAGCATCTGGTTTGTTAAATGAATATAAAATATTTTTTAATTATTTTTAAAAAATCGCGTAATGCTCATAAATAAACTTTTTTAAACACCGATTTATGATATTAATTTTTTTAGATCAATTGTTAATTCCTTATTTCTCTCCATCATTCATTAAATATGTTTTACAGAAATAAAATTAGCAAAGGAAAATTACACATTTTCATAATGATAATTAAAGTTGTAGTTTATTATTATATTATTTGTAAGTATATTAAAGATCTCAAATGGAATTACTTTTAAAACTGTCTCATTTTTTGAATGAAAACTTCTAATTTGAAATTTAAGCTTTTAAATCGAAAGCCTCACGTTCGTAAATTTAAACAGTCCTTAAATTTATTTTTCTATTAATCATACGCAGTGTGGTGACTTAACCGGGAAACCGGGAAAAATCGGGAAACACCTGGATTTTAATTAAAAAACTAAGAATTTATTTCAGTTTGATTGAAAATTTATTCCTTCAACTAAAGATTTGAATGTCTATTTTTGTTTGAAAATTAATCTTTTCATGTTCAAAATTCAAAAACTTAGGTAAAAGTTTGTCTTTTTTATTGAAAATCTAAATTCTATTATTTCGCTGTAAATGAAAATATTTTGTTAAAATTCGATTTTTTTTTGTCGAAATTTATTTTTTTCTTTGCAAGTTAATTACAATTCAATTTTTATCATATAAGTGAAAAATTCATTGTATAGATCGCAAGTGAAATTACTTGGCTAAAAGTTAAAATCTTTTGTAGAAATTTCATTTTTTTAAATATGAGCTATTTGTTAGAAAACCTGGTTTTTCTTTGGATGAAAATAAATTTTAATGTCCGAAATTTTTTGTCCAAAATTAAACTATTTTGTTGAAAAATTAGTTTTTTTGTTTGTTGAAAATTACTTTGTTTTTCAAACTGAAAATGTAACTATTATTTCAGTTTAATATTCTATAATTTTAGATAAAAATTTATCTCTTTGCTTGAACATTCATTTTTTTGACTAAAAATCTAACTAAATTCAATGTTTTGTTGATCTTTCATAGTTAAATAGTAAAATTCATGTTTTTTGTAGAAATTGATTTTATTGATTGACAGTTGATCAACATTTTAGTTTAAAATTCATCTTTCTCGTTTAAAAGTGTCACATATTCGAGATA
Organism: Druon quercuslanigerum; assembly: GCA_010014905.2. Taxonomy (NCBI): domain Eukaryota; kingdom Metazoa; phylum Arthropoda; class Insecta; order Hymenoptera; family Cynipidae; genus Druon; species Druon quercuslanigerum. The sequence goes on along the minus strand of JAAAKG020080464.1, from coordinate 11,011 downwards.
AAAGTTTATAATTTTAGTTGAAAATTCAGCACTTTCTTTGAACCTGTAACCATTTTTCAAAGTATGCCGAAAGTTAGCTTTTATTAGGAAAGTAATTTTTTTACTGAAAATTTATCTTATTCTAATTGAATATTCCATAATTTCAGTTTAAAATGCATATGTTTGTTTGAAAATCAATGTTTTTAACTTAAAATTTAATTATTTATGTTTTGGTTGACAATATATCTTTTATAGTGAAAATCAATTCTTTGTTGTTAAAAACTCAACTATTTCAGTTGAAGATTCATTTTTTCATTTAAACAATTATCTTTTTGTTTTTGATGTTACTCTTTTTGACCAGGCGAATGTATTAATAATTTTGATGTTAATTTTTTTGTCTGCATCAATACATCTTGTTAAAAACTACAACAACTTGAGACTTCAACAAAAAATTATTTAAGAATTTTCAAACATAGTTCAATTCAAACAATAAAAAAGATTTTTTTGCAAAATAGTTGAAACTCATACCCAAACAGATAATTGACCAATCAAATAATTTTATTTGAACTAAGAAAGGGATGGAGAAATATTAAGTAAAAAAAAATTATTGTTCAAGGAAAGAAATAAATTTCCAAAAAAACCGGTTAATTGTAACCAAAGATATAAACTTTCATCTATAATAATAAAACTTAAATTAATAATTCAGATAATAATTGTCTTCTGAAAATCAATTTGTCCGCGTACTACCCCCTCCTCTACTGTGCCATCCAGCGGTTAACCAAAGGCTACTAAACTAAATTACCTTTAGGCTACTAAAATTTCCACCTATGTATGAACTTAAATAAATGAATAAAGATCCATTGTACATTAAAAGCAAAAAAAATTGTATCCGATTTTAAGACGGAAGAAAGGAGAAAAAGCTGCTGATATGAGAGAGGAGACTAGAAGGTTATTCGCTTAAAAATTGCTATTCTCGGATATTTTTATGTCTTGAAAATATAGTAGGAAGAAAACAGTCTTGAGGAAAGACGAACCGTACGCAGAGCTAGTCTACTATGTACGTCACGTCTGGGTTCTGGATTACATTTATACCCCATGCCTCCTGCACGGGGGTGAACCCAGGGGGGCGATGCACCAATACGTGCCTATAATCTTCCCTCTCATCCTCTTTCACTCATACCCTTTTCGCCTTTTCCGCCCTCCGTCACTTTCTCGTCCCTCTTCCCCTTTCCCCGATTCCCCTTTACTTCCGTTTTTCTCTGCCTCTCCCGGCACATCGACATTGGCCACTGGCACGGCTGTAAAAGGCGACCACGCGGTACATACTCTACGTGTACGTTTCAGCTGTGGATCTAGCTGCGATCTTGAACCAACTCTCCGGGGACATTTTATTTCTGAACGAGCGCGAGCGGTACCTTATCCATGACGGGAAAAACTTTACTGGATTATATTATATTATATGTATAGCATACTCGTATAGAAGACAAATCATTTCATTGGCTATCACGTTTTTTTTTAGTTAAAATAAAATTTGTTTATTTCTAAACTCATATGGAGTTAACGAGGGGGTAATAATTGTTGTAATTGGCTGGTGTAATGCCTTTGTAATACGGAGTAAGTCAAGTAATTTTGTATAATCCCAGTATTAACTGTAACAATTTTACAACAAAGCATATGATTTTTTAATACGCATGTATATTAACTATAATGTAGGTATTTCTATGTATAGGTTCAATATGATACCAAACATTAATTTTCAAAATAGTTGATTTACTTTAAATAAATAAATATATATGTGTGTGTATAAACTAAATTGTTAATAAGTTTGTGAATCGGTTGAGTTGTTCGGCAAAGTTGAAGATATTGGAATTAAATGATTTCGCTGTTCCTTTAGTTTGCCCTCTTTTTCCGCCTGTTAATGGGCTGATTTTCATTATTATTCTGAAACAAAGTAAATTAGTTAAAAATTTTATTTCTCAATCAAAAAATATAGAATTTTCATCTATCGAAGTACATACGCTATTAGAGAATGTCTACAATATAAATATTTTGAGAAGATAAAAAGTAAGTGTAATGTAAAAAAATGTAAAAAAAACTTAGAAAGTCATAGATCTATTTTTTTAAAACGAAGACTGCACTTCATTTTGTTTTGAACTTAGTTTTTAAATAGGAGAATTTGGACATGAGGGATATGTATCTTACCTTTGTATAAATTCCAAAGTAGAGTCTATTTCCTTAGGATACTTGTATCCATGCACATAATAAGAAATGAATGTGATCAAGAATCCTTCTAATACAGATATATAGAACATCAAAGTATTATTTTCTAGCACAACTGTGCATGTAGCATCTTCATCATACAACGATTTCCCTATAAAAAATCAGGCGATGAAAAATAACAAATTATTATCAAATGTTTTGAATGTGTCAAAGTGTCAAAATTAAATGTACCTCGTATTATAAGGGATGGGTGGATGAAGACAGCATTTTTTCAGTGTCCTCATCTGCAATGTTATCCTGAAAAAATACAATATTTTTTTTTACAAATCGAAGTAAAATCTATTTACTTATGACCGAATTATTTAAAATCAGGCAGAGCTTTACACTTGAAATCGCCAAATCTCTCGGGAACAAAATATGTTGTTCCTTAGAGGAAATTAAGCAATACATATTCTTCCGATTAGCAAAAAAAAATTTCCAAGAAGTTAAGCGTATTTGAATTTTGTGCTTTGTTCTTCAAAAAACCCGATTATTTTTCTTTAAGCCTCTATAACTTTTCGAGAAAAATTCAAAAAATTCAAAAGTTACATTTTCAGGGAAAAAAATGTCTTGCCCTCAGAAATGGTTTAGCAAGCATAATGCTGATAAGATGCCTTTCTTCTATTATCAGAAACTTTTCCAAAATGTTTGGAAGAATAAGAAAGGTGGGGTTTTTCAGAATTTTTTTTTTTTGTAAACATTTTCTAATTGGTTTTGCTTTGTTTTCCGAAGAATCTTTTCAAGTTTTCAGAACATTTTTCTCCAATAGCACCGAAGCATGCTCCATAAAAAATTCTGGAACTTTTAGATATGGGTAATCAGTAAATAAGGTTGCTGAGTTTTTGTCTTCTTCGATAACCTATCGTTTTTGAGTTGAGTAAGTTAATTTCATCAAAATAGATACTGCTGGTGCTGTGTGACCATTTACCCTGTTAAATAACTCGAAAAGCTCCAGTCTTTTCTATTCTTGAAAGTGTTCATTTTCATATACTGGAAGTGGTGGATTATATGCTACGCAGCCATATTCATCTTGGAGGTATCTTTTGTTTGTAGAACGGATTTTTTCGGTTTCTTGTGCATCATCACTGTCATCGATTCGCCTTATTTTGCGTCGTTTCTTGCTATTTTTTACAAAGCTTACACGATTATAAATCTGCATTCTTAAATTCGCCATGCCTTTACCAAATATGTGGCCTTCAATGATATCCATAAATGGTATGGGATATTTTGCGCAAATCTTTTTGGCAATTCTTTCGCTTGTCCCTCTCGTACAATCTTTTATTACGTTATTCATGTAATCAGCAATTACTTGGATCATGTAGTACCCGTGAAAAGAAAATGGTTATGAGAGTCTAAAGGTGCATGAATAGAGCTTTCCAAAAAACTATAATAAAGTCCAATCGGATAATCCTAAAAGAAGATACACTAATGTGAAGGTGAAAAAGCACCTGAAAAAGTGAAAACTTCTCCTGTGTATTGACAATAATTTAGCCAAGTTTCAACCCGAAAAAAAAATAATTTTAGATGGGAATATTTGACTATCCTGCCCCATATTTAATTCACCTACTCATTTCAACTTAGATCGGAGTCCTTTTCAAGGTATACACTTCTGTATAGGATGCAAGAAAATATAGATAACCTTCAAAATATGCATTTTTTATCTAATTTAAATGTATATTTCTTAGGTTATCTATGAATGGCGTGGAAAGAAGGAACCAGAATACGACCGAAAATGAGTTTAGGGATTTCTTCATTATTCAGAATCAAGGAAAACATGAAAATCGGTTTTTCGGTTATGAGGCTGTTTTCTTCGTTACAGAATTATACGCCTGAATTGTAAAGAGCTAACTAAATTAATTAATTGAACCAAATTAACTTACCTTTTGACTTAAACGGGCGACTGGAAACTCACCGTTTCTATTTATCATTTCTTAAGTAATTATTAATACTTTTCATACGACCAGATGCGAGGCTTGCTTGACGGCTGGCATCAGCTGACATATTAAGGTCAGCAGCAGTATACATAGTAAATGATTTCAATATAAATGTGTATTAAGTTCATTTTAATTTACAACTGCAATTATATTAAAATACACTTGATGTATTAGCGTATATTAAAATTCATAACATATTTAACAGTTAAAGGTATACTCATTAATAAATAATAAATGTGGCTTTTGAGAAAATATGTTTATTCCTCAGAGTCTCGTATACAACTGGAGATTACAAGGCTGTGCTGATAATATAAATGTGACACGGTGGGGTTGAATAATTTTATATGAAAAGTTTATATGAAATGGTTCCCTGTGAAGTCTTTTTTCGTGAAAAATTCATTAAAATTGCTAAGTATAATAACTTAAACGCTAATTCAGTTGGTACAAAAATATAATACAAACTTGAAAAAGTATTTAGGCAAGTTAATGTACTTGAAAATTATTACTAAAACGGTAATGTTAATGCTTATTCTTCTTTACTACTTATCGATAATGTAATTATTTACTTTAAAGATCGTTAATAATAATCTTTAAACAGTAAAGTAAATAACAAAATGATCTTCCAACGCACTATAGGTTTGTTTTCATAAAACTAAACTGTAAAAAAATGTTCGGGAATTTTCCCAAAAAGTTTGGGAAGCTTTTCACACAATCACTTTGGGAATATTTCCAAACGTTCGAGGGGGGACATTCTCTAAGAATGGTAAGAATTTTCCCAAAAGTTTCGAAGTTTTGCCAACCTTTCGTGAGGAAAATTCCCAACGTAGATGGAAACTTACTCATTAGTTTGGGAATTGTCCCGAAATTTATGTAGGGAAAACTCCCTAAAATTTGTAGAATATTGCTTCACTGGGTTTCGCCTCTATGGTATTGTGGAATAATGTTTCAACTTCTGAAAATTTTTCCAAAATTTGTCAAGATTAATATTCCCCAAAACACCAGGCAGGTATGCTTTGCTTCGAGTCGACTGCTTTCTTCAACACTCGACTGGCGGATTTTCTTCTAAACTACCAGCTTCAAGAAAGAAGATTCAAATGAAGGCAATAGTGAAGTTATAATTTAATATTATTATTACACCATTAAGCCGTTTCTCTTTCGGGGTAGGCGTGACTCACTTGGTAGGGAGGGGAGTAGTGTGAGGAAGGGGTTATAAAATTTTTAGATTGATCTGGAATTCTCACGTTATTTATTTAAATAACACGTTCACTCCGCAACACTGGTCCGACCCAGGTTGCTGATGATGAATAATTTAATTATTATTAAATAAAATTATTATATATTGTATTATTATTAGAAACTAAGCTTGGGATGAAAACTTTCTACTAATCATATAAACATTAGAGAAGAATGACGCATGACGCATATAGCGTCGATGAAATATATGAGCTACATATAAACTAAGTGACTATTTTACACAATTAATAATCAGCTGGGTTTATTTTCGTCAATTTATATTATAATTTAATTGGTTTTTTGCTTTGTTGTCCGTAAATGGTGTAACTGCGTGGCATATGTACAAATAAAACAAAATAAAAAATTTAAATAAAATGTAATCAAATCACCTGATTCTTTGATCACTGATTCGCTCTTTAATCGTTGATTTGACCAAATCAATTAATTTAATATACAAAAGAAGAGTGAGAGGTTTGATGCTTTAAAGATTTTTTTTTGTAAGAAAATTGTGAATTTTCCTATGTTCCATAGGAAAATCACCATTTCGTTGCGTAAAATTGGCTATTTTTCAAAGCATATTGTCAATTGCCTATCATTTTGATGAAATGTCCAACTGCCTGAGGAATATTTCTCTCTCTAAAAAAATATTCCCAAAACTTTGGGAAAATTACTAACCTCATTAGGGAAATCCACTATCCCAACTGAAATTGAGAAATTACCCTGAGGAATGTACATTCTTCTATTTTATAATACAAAACGTAAATAATGTTTTAAATTTATTCAATATCATTCTGTAGTCCAATATTTTCAAGTTGTATATATTGCTTTTTAGAATATTTTCAGCTTCTATCGCAACATCGAAGTGTGAGCATCAAAATTAAATTACAGGTATGTCCCGTACTTTTAGTTAGTGGATAAAAAATGAAACCAGTACCTCAAATCAAAGTGTGTGTGATGTCGCACAGTAATTGCGGTTTAAAATTGTGCTTATTGTGTGAAGAGAAAAAAGTTTTTTTTTAAATAAGAGATACACTTGAAAAATTAATTAATGAGCATGTCACTTATAACAGCAAAGATGAACGATTGCCGAAAGCACTATGTGCGATTTGCAAAAAAGTGATTTATGCAAATAAAAATGCTGATAATAATTCTATTGTGATGGCTGCTGATTATTCTAGTTTTAAGCTAGCTAAAAATGCTTGATCAAGTTTTGGAAAGCCGTGTTCTTGTAAATTATGCATTATAATTAAAGATCAAAGTAAATATAACTTTTCAAGAACGTCTTCTACATTTATTTAAAAAAATCAAAGAAAAAAATCTGCAAATAGCAAATTTTGGGAAATGTTTATCAATTATAGCAAAAGGTAAACGTCATAATCTTACAAAAAAGGTATTAATGCAAAACTTGAATCCATCATTAGACCAGAAAGTGAAAAAACACATGGTACGTAATTTAATTACATAAAAATCTAACTTTAGCCAAATTTATCGAAAATTATTACTAATTTTGGTTTGCCAACTAAAACAACTTTAGGAGTCGTTAAATCACTTTGAAATGCAACGAAAAAAGAAAAATATTTGAACCTAATCTAAAAGACAAAATCAAAGCTTTATATCATTCAATTGACTCCCATGTTTATGTAACGAAATCCCAGTTAATTAGCTCTGAAACAGAAAACACGCCAAAAGAAGAATATTTTGTATTTTGTAAAAATATTCAAAAACCAATCGATGTTGTTAAGGAATCTCGTGAAGTAGATGAAGCGTACATTAAAATGGGTGGAGATGGCGGTGTAGGTTTTTCTAAAATAATATTATCTATTTAACAGTTGGCAATGAGTTGATGCTTCCAAGCAAAAACAAACTCAATTTCCTGAAGAAAATCATGATAATTTATCAGTTTTGTAGGACCTACTAAATCCAAAGGATTTTGAAGGTAAAGTTTCAGCGGATCTAAAATTATTGACTATATTGATTGGTCTGATGTCTCACAGCTGTTCGTACCTGTGCGTTTGGTGTGCCGGTCATAAAGATTTTTAAACGCTATAGGCGTGTTGAGAATAATTGGGAGTTGCATTAAAAATTCTAAAGCTTGGAAAGCAAACGGAGCTGAAAAAGAAAATTTTAAAAAATGTAAAGTTATTGGAATTTACCGATAATTTCAGCAGACGAAAAAAGCAAATTATTGACTTTATTGCACCGCCCAAGTTATATTTGTTGATCATAGTTGTAAACACTTCATTCAATAGTATGTACAAAAAATTTGAAACAAATTTAAGCAAAGTGGATGTTTTACGTGAAATTTGCAAAACAACCTGTAATTTTTCTTGTATGCATTTGTTACATGTTTTGACGCATTCAAAGAGGTTGTAGATTCTTGTTTTTTAAATGATTTAAAATCAGATTATCTTGACAAGATCGCTGTTTAAAAAAAAAGTTATTTAGATTTAGAGATAAAAGTAACTACGAAAGTTCAGGCCGTTGTTTTTAAATTTTTATAATGATAATTATCATTTTAGATTGTCGTTTTCAAACTTTATTTGGTACGTTTTAGGTGACAGCACTTTTTCAATTATTGCTCCAGACAAGGGTGGACTATAAATACTAATATTTTTTGCCATAACCGTGCCGACGGCTTTCAAGTTTACGTTCCTTTATTATATAATTTAGACAAATTTTTGCCAGTTAATGAGTGCTTTACACTTCTATAAGAAAAAGAAAAATTTCACTTCACTTTCAAGATTCATGCCACTATTGTTCATTTCTTTCATTTTTATTTTAAAAGTCTTTATAAAGTTTTTCACCGCCCAATTTTTTGTCGGTTTTTTGGTGCCGCAAACGTGTGCTGAACCCTATAATACTTAATAAATTTTTTGGAAATTCTAGAATAGTACATTGTGATCCCGAATCTGTGACCAAATGGTTAGGTGAACCTTGAGCTGAAAATAATTCTTCCAATTGGTTGACCGTGGCAGTAACTGACATGCGATTTGCAATAAATATTTGAGGCCTTTTAGAATATGCATTAATGACAATAAGAAAGGTATAATTACCCAGCATCCCCACATGATGTAGTCTGGCCAGTTTTTATTTTTCTCTGGCCATTCTTCTTCTAAGAAACGTTTTACAATCGCTAATATCTTATCTTTTGAAGTTTCACATACTAGAGTTCTATAATCAATGCATGAAAATTCGTTTTATACGACGTAGTGCAGATACGTATAATCCCTAATTTCATTATGAACTTGTTCTTCCAGCTCTGTTTCCGTGATTGGCAATCTGGATAAGTTATCTGCGCTTGCATTATCTTTAGATAGAACACATTTAATTTCATGATTAAAATCTGATAAAAAATAAGCCCAACGTTGCAAACGAGTAGCTGCTATTAAAGGAATACCTTTTTTTGAACCTAATATACGAGATTATGGCTTATTTTCAGTTCGTATAATAAAATGCCTACCATAAAGAAAATCGTAAAATTTGGTAACTCAAAATATAATAGCAGCAGCTTCCGTCTTTCGTTTTATGGTTTAAAACAGCCCCTAATCCCGTAGGTGAAGCTTCACAAGATAGTAATATAGGCAGATTTGAATCGTATTGCATTAGTACATTTGCTGACATTAAATCGTGTTTCCCTATCTCAAATGCTTTTTGACATTCTGGGATACAATTGAATTTCTCTCGGGTGAAACAATCATAAAGTGGTTTGAATTTTTCTGCAAGATTTTTTATATATTTATCATAATAGCTTACTTTCCTGATAAAAGCAGATACTTCTTTTTTATTTGATGAAATTTTTAAATCTTTGAGTGCTTTAAATTTTTATTCTGACACATGAACACCGTTTTCATCTATAATAAGTATTGTCCACCCAATACTTTTACCCCAGGATGCCTATGAGCAATTGTTCCCTTATTCTTTGAAAATAACCTGGATTCGACTCTAAACCACAAGGAATTTTTAAGTATTGCAATTAGCCTATGTGAGAGCTTATTGTCAAATACTGCTGTGACTCTTAATCGATTTGGATGCGTTAATTGATAATATTTAATGAAAATTTTCGTGTTAACTGTAATTTTATAATCAACTCACATTTTACATCACAGTTTGATTTTTATATTGGTATAATGGGCATGACCCATTCACTTGTTTCAACGTTCTCAATTACCATTTTGCTTTATAATCTTTGTATTTCTTTTTACATTTTATCTCTTAACGCTAAAGGCGATCTTCTGTCGCGAAGGTATTTGCGTTTGGCACTATCTTTCAATTTTATTTTCATTTTACCTTTATTGAAATGTCCTTGACCTGGTGTAAATAAATCTGCATAACTGTCTAATAATTTAAGTAACAGTTTTAATTCTTTTTCAAAAAACTTTTCTTTCTTATCTTCGTTTACTTTCATTTAATGCAATGATAAGAATTCATATGATGGCCATAGCCCAAATGCCTTCAGCCAAGGTCTACATAATATCGGGAGACCATTCGAATAATTCCTATTGGGATAATCGATGCTTAAGCACCTATATCTACTTCCATTTTTTATTTCTTATATTGCACAAAAATATTTAAATACTGTGGCTTAATTTGTTGTTTGCCCGAAACATCATTTCTAATAGAATGTAAATTAAATTTATCTTTTTATGTCGTAAACATGTTATTTAATTCGTCTCTGATAGTATCCTCATAGTTCTCATCCCTACTGTCGTTATAATTTGTATTTACAACGTTTTTATGCATATATCCCACTCTCAATTTATTATTATCCTAATCTTTATTACTTTTATTGTTATCTCTATCGGGACAAACAGGCGCTAAGTGACCGTTACGTTTACAAATATTACAAAAAGATTGACGATGTCTACAATTTTTAGCAAAATGGTTTGGCTTACCACAACAGAGGCCATTTCTAGTATACCATATCTAGTATAGCAGGTGTTCTTGAATTTTCTTGTTGCTGTCGATACTTAGGTCGACCCCTGCTTCTTGACCACCAATGTTGTTGCTTACCTATACGTTGTAAGTCTGTTGCACTGCTATCTTCCTTAGAATTATGCTGATCAATTTTTTTGGCACCTTTGTATGCTTCCTCCGCTGCCAATGCGGCTTTTATAGCTTTATCCAACGTTGCTTCTTTATTTTTTATATCTCGATCTTTATATCTTTACTCATTGCTCCGGTAACGAGTTGATCCAACACCTGCTCCTAAAGATTTGTAAATTTGCGAGTTGTTTGCCAAATTTTTGAGAGACGCAATGAATTCTGAAATTAAATCCGATTGCTCTTGTACACGTTTATGGAACCTTGACCGATACACGAAATGCAATGTTTTAGGTGTTAAGTAAGTTTGCACTTTTTTGTATCATTTTTAATGTCATTAGCTCTAAAATATTGTTCCAACCTTTCCAAAAACATTTCCCAGTCATCAATTTTAATGTCAAAGTCAAGTTTAGACGAAATTTCCATTTTCTGCTTATTTTTAAGTAAATCACTAATTTTGTTCTTTACCCCAATCGTTTTATTTGTACCTTTTTACATTCTCATCATTTATGATTGAGAAAGTATTAGAATTTTCGGAAATTTGACACCACCATGTTTCAACGGAT
>JAAAKG020080453.1:0-16827 GCA_010014905.2 Druon quercuslanigerum | reverse complement strand
CCTCTGTCACTGCCCTGCGCTTGCGGGGAAACGTGTAATACTCACTGGCAGTATCTGCATCAATGAGTCTGAAATATTGGCCAACAGCGTGGCAGCGGTCCTTTTCCTTTGGAAAGGGCTATGGAGTCACGCGTGAGGCTTAGAGGGGGACGCAACGGTATTACCCAGGTGTCAGGGGCTGTAACGGTCTCAACCCAGAACATTAATAATAATGTATAGCTAACAGATTTGAAAAGAAATCTAACAATTTTTGAATTAAAAATTTTAATTCCTAATATCTCAAGACATTTATCAACAAACTTCAATAAAATGCATATTAAAAGAAAGAGATAAATTTATATTTTTTAACCCTAAATAGATATGATCGAAGTTACTGGGAATTAGGATCAAGATAATAATTTAAATAATGCTTTACGCGTGATTCCTTTAGTTTAACAGCGAAATACTTAGTTTTATTTAATATCTTCAGAATTTGCAGAAATGTCCATTATGTCTTTAGATGTGCAGATATAATCGGCCTTTTCACATCAAGTGAAAGGATTGAAAGCGGCTCTGTTCGTTTTCACACGACGTGTTTTGTATCACTCCGTTATATTAGTTAACTGACGGATTTTCTAAAATAGTGCAAGTGCTTGAAGTGCTTCAAGTAACCATCAAAGACATAAAGGATGATGTCGTTAAAAATACTTCCCATATTGCGGTATTAAAGGAGATCACGTCCTCAAATGTGCCGGATATTACCAAGTTTCTAACGGATACTGAATTTGCTTCAGATGAGAACAGGGTCATGAAGATTCAAATTCCAAATTTAAGAAGTAGATATGATTATCTAGAACAAAATGCACTTTCATTAACACTTGAGGTTCATGTTTACCTGTCAAGCAGTTACAGGATTTTCCCGTTACAAGTAATGCCAGCATACAGAGTAAGAACGTGCCGCTGTATATGAGCGAAACGCTCTGTAAAAACAATCAACTTATATATATTGCAGCTCTTCAACTTAAAAAAAATAAGAAATTTAAGTACATGTGTGTGTCGGAAAGAGAAAAACTCATCCAGAATTGTTTTGGTCATCATCAACGACCTTGATCCCCTCCGTTAAGTGGTATTCAGGATTAAACTGCATCATGTGGCATTTTCAGCTATTAAACTACTTTTTTTATAAATCGAAATTTATTCTTAACTTTTTTGTCGCCGTTGCACATCTAATTTGAGAAACTTTATCAATGCAATCTGTAAATTCTTTGAAACTACATTTTGAAGACATTTGAGGGGTCCGAAACAGAAAGGGCACATGAACGCATTCCGCCGGCTAAGGATTGTCCAGTTCGAACGAACATAGCCACAATACTTAGCCAATCACTCTATACATTATATTTTCAGCGTAGAAGCAATTTTAAGTATTTGCGATGTAAATGCCCAGTCTCTCTTGGCTCACATTTACGAATTCCGACATTTTTTCAGTTCTTGTACGTATCCTAAGCAGGGGCATGCATTACTTCGAATCACTAATTAAGTGTAGTTGCACTACTCAATTATGCGTTGTTATCTGTATGTATGTGCAAGACAATCTTAGAGGGTTTTAATGGAAGTCCGCTCGATCGTTAATTATCCTACTGCTGAATTTCTTTTTGTCGAGGTCACAGGAACAAGGGAAAGAGTTTTGGTGGGGGTCATATATACCATTAAATGTTTGTTTTGGCAATGAACTTGAATCTAAAATTTATACTCATGTACTTAATTTTAATAATATTAATCTCACAGGGGATTTCAATACTAATTTAGATGTGATTTGTAATCATTTTAACAAATTAACTACCATGATACATAGTCAGGGGTTATGTGTAGATAAACGTTTATTTTTCAGCCTGCTAGTCTATAAAAATTTACCTACTTATACTTCCATTTTCTACAGAATTTTCTTACAACTAACTCCTAAAAACTAACATTCATTATACCTTATATCTAAGCCGCTCGGTTTTATAGCTTAGCATTCTCCGACTTGCATGGCTTCGCTTTGCACGCAGGTCGCTAATTTCTCGCTTTGCCTCAAATTGCCAGCCTTTGCCTTTGCGGATAACACCTATTACTTATCTACTATTTACAATATTTGAAATTTTCTTACACCTACTTCCTCTCCTCTTTACAATATTTCCTTCTTAATTTCTCTTCCTCCTTCCTTCTCATCTTCTCCATCTTACCCAAAACCCCCTGCGCCCAAGCTACTGCCTTTTTATCCCCCTATCAAGCAACACTACCTCCATGCTTATGCCGCTCCTTTCTACCTCTTCAAGAGAACCTAGTATAATCTTTCATGCATCCAAATCTCATGTTGTCTATAAGTCCCTGACTTCCTTGCTCTCCTTTCTCACACAAATATTGTGTTCACTCGTTGATATAATCGAAACATAGTCCCCGTTAAACCTTGTCTCTATTATTCTCTCCTCCCCTGCTTCCTTCTCTCTCCATGCTGTTTCGTTTAACTAACTCATATACCCTCCTTCCTTCCTCATGCATCCTTGTCACTTCATCCATCTGCGGTCAATTCGTTCTGAAATACCTTTTCCTTTCCACCTTCATCCTCCCGCCCCTATGTCTGTTCTCCTTCTCCCACCAACACTCCCTAACCAGCTTACTTCCCCCGTCTTCTAAAAATTTCGCCTCATACTTACACGCTCGGCTGTGCCCTTATAACCCCTAAAATCGTTCTTATTCTCTACCACCTGGCAATATAGTTCGGCATATTCCTTGCCAACTCCACTCCCGAAAATACGCACTTATCACTAGCGAATCGAAAAATTTTATTCTCACAAAATCATCTGCGAAACCTCCTGTGCCGCTTTTCCCTTGCACGTTCACTTTCCTCCGTTATCTCTCCCACCTCCTTTCCGGAACACCATAACCTTCAAATTTTCCGCATTTAACTCTAATTTCGTTTTTTCCAACTATCTTTTCAACCTTTTCATTATTTCCTTTAAAGTCTCTTCGCCATATCCTGACTCCGCCTACCCTAACTCTTCTTACTACTACGTCCCCTAGCTTACTTTCCATATTTGCGATTAAAATTGCAAAATGCGTTGGGCTAAGCGGACACCCTTTCCTCAATCCTCTATCCATGCAAACACCCTCCCAGATGCCTCCCCAGATCTTTCGTTTCCTCATATACCTTCCTTGGCCTTCTCGATCAGGCCTCTCTCCACTCCCCTCTCCTCCCTCTCTTCCTCTGCTTCTCTGGTAGTATTATTTTCTCCTCAAAATCCTTCCGCAACCTATCTTCCAACACCATCACCTATATTTCGTACGCTGTATTCATTAGCGTATTTCCTCTATAATTTTCCTGCCGCTCCCTATTCCCTTTTTTATACAGTGGTACGATCAACGCCTCTCTCCGCCCACTTGAGAATCCCTCCCCCGTCCATACTTTTTACTACCCCCTTCAGCCTCTCCCTTACATCTTGTTTGTATCTGATCCCTGAATTGAAACTTTAAAAAATTAACTCCATTCCTCACTCCCCATCTTCTCACTTATCCTTAACCTACGTATCCTAAACCTATTCGTTATCTTTTACACGTCCCCTTCTGTCTTAACATTTGTCAACTCCTATCCCAGATGTTTTTCCTTTTCCTGTTCTTTCCCCTTACACCACATCATCCTGAACTTCTTCCTCATTTCTGCGCACTCCTTCCTTTTCGCAATTTCTACCTTTCACTTCCTGTACTTCTTTTTTCTAAACGCGTTCTTTTGCACACACCCTTTTACTTTCTCTTTAAGAACGTCCCATATATCTTCCACCAACTCCCCCTCTAAGCTTACCTCTCCTAAATGCTCCTAACACTTCCTTCTCGCCTCCCTGGTCCATGACACCCTCTCCCGTAACGACTCTTCTTGCCCCCCCCCCCCTGATTTCCTCCACCCACCCCTTCTATCCAGAAACTTAATGGCTGATAGTCTGATTCCAACCACCCTTCCACTGTAAATTTCTCTGTCTCCTCCCACCCTTGCATATGCATAATCACATAGTCTCTTAACGATACCCCGTCTTACTGACATTCGTGTATTCTCCCTCTGCGTCGCGTGTTACCATACCATTCGCTACCACTCAGCCTCTATCCTCTATCCAGTCCCTTAGAATCTCCCCCTGTTTATTTATTATTTTATCCATCGATTTCCATTCGAAGCTTTCTCCTTCCCGGCACAGGACCCCTTCCACCCCAATTATCGCATTAAAATCCCCTCCCCCCAGTACCACAGTCACAAACTCATAAGTTACCGCTTCTATCTTTACTGCCCTCATTTTCATGCCCTTCTCCTCTCCCACTTCATCAACTTCTTCCTCTAATATATCCCTAACTCCTTTTATAATCCCACCACATCCAATTCCTGAATATACCCCCAGAATTCTTTGTCTTTCTTCTTTGCCCCTGCTACGTTCCAGTACAGCACCTTTAACACTCCTCCGCCCTGACTTACTCTCACCCCCCTATTTCCCGTCCCAAGCCCATATTTTCTAATCTAATTTTATTTTCCGATACCTGACATAAGTAAAATCATGTATTTTCTTCCTCGATACCCCTAAATAGAGGTAATTTTTTCAAAACTTCAAAACACGAAAAGCGTTGCTCATTTGGTTTTTAATGACGAGTAATTTAATACCTGTAAAATATTTTTATATTCATTCCCTAGGTCGCTAGGGAAGTCTAAAAAGTAGGCTAAAATTGGCGTCACTCTTTCGCAATAGTAAATCGTAATCTGTTTATTTTATAACTTATCTTAGAGTTTTTCACCTTATTATTATAAATGTAATCTTTACAATTCTATCAATGGTGTTATATTTTTTATTTTACAATTAAGTCTTAAGTTTTCTAATTACTTCCGTTATGCCATCCGCTAGCTTATATTACTCATATTCATTTTACAATAGGTTGTTTTATCTTTAGCCATCTGTAATTAATTTCCTTTTATTTACGTTATATTTGTCATTTGGCCAGAGTTATCAAACCTAATGCGATTAAATCAGATACCGATCCTTTTGACTTAAATAAGCTTTTGTCCTCTTTAGTAAAATTCAACTTCTTTTTGTAAAAACATTTCTTCAAACTGAATATATATGTTCTTCTTGTCAGAAAACATAGATTTCATTTACATTCATTTAGGTTTCCAATAATTTTTTTTCTGCACATTTTATATTATTATAGTGCTGTAATTCAATTTGTTCTAGCTGCACCTAAACTTAAGCAGAGTGATAGGCGAGCCGTTGGGTTAGTACCTTTTCCAAGAGTAGGCCGTAGCTCAAGTTACTTCCCTGCCATGATGATTATGAAAGTTCCACGTGTTGGTCGATCTTTTACACCTGAACCTTATATGGTACCCGAGCCCGATTGGGATGCTGATATCGTGTTTGACAACAATCATGGATTACAATTGCAAAAAATTGGAATGAAATATCATGGTATGTAAGAAGCTTGCTCGTCGAAAATATAAATAATCAGATGCGCGGAATATAGATTTTTTCTTTTTCATTAAAATTATTCTGAAATGCTTTGTACTTAGATTCTTGATGTCTTCAAAAAGTTCTTTTACAACAAGAAGATTTTGCTCATTTTGTCTGAGCCTGCCAAAACTTTTTGGAATGTGATGTTTAATTCAGATTTTGAGATCTTGAACATGTAGAAAAAAATTATTCGAATAGAAAATAATATTTGTTTACGAAGCTTGGACCAAGACAGATTATCTTCTGTCACTCATAAGTTCATTCATCTTGTTTTAACAAGACAAAAAGATTGCTCATACTATGAGGTAATATAATTAAACGTTCGTCTTAAAATGAAAGGCAAGAGCGAAAGGCCAGATAGTTTATGAGGACAACCCCACAAACATTAAAACATCTTTTGTATCAATTATTTAAATTGTTGCAACATGATTTTTCATTTTTCTTGATGAGTCTTATTAACTAAAAATAAACTTCAATTTCATTATTTGAATAGTTCAGTATGTTCTTTTTTCAATAGTTCAAAGTGAACTCGATGATGCAGTTAAAAAATTGCAAATACTACAACATATGGCGATATCAGTTTCTCCTTTTGCTGATAAATTACTGGGGCCGAGTTACCTGCATGGTTTGGACTACTACAGACCCTGGAAATTCTTTTATTCTCATCAAGGTACAGTATACAGTTATTCACTTTTTCTCGTTTTTATTTTTCGTTTCATAGTTCTCATTAAATTTGATTTTTTGATTAGTTTCAGTACTTTCCGTGCATTTTCTATTGAAAATATTTTTTAGCGACAAGAAAAATTGAACACATTACAGTGATATAGTGCATTATCGCTCATGCGTACACAGTAAGAAACTCAAATCTTCTCCACCTAAGTAAAACTTGAGCAAAGTTTTGTGATGTTGGATAGCAGTGTCCAGGGACAATTTTAGGATTTTCGAGGATGTCGCCTATTGCAGTGATTTTAGCTCTTTTAATAGCGAGGAAAGAAATATTGTACAGTACAGTGCCGATATATCTTTTACGCCTTTCATATTGCTCATGAAAATTTGTTGAAAAAATAAAGGGGATAAAGTTCCGAATAGCCCTTATATCCATTTTTGTTGTAACTTGATATAATCTTGTATTGTGACGCGCTGATTATGAAAATCATAGTAAAAATTGGCGCAAATTTGATTTTTATCGATAAAGAGGTCCATTCTCCCCTGTGAAGCTGAAAAGCAGAAGAGGTTTAACCAACATTATTTCGGCGGATAGACAAAGGGATGCTTCTCCGCCGTCCAGCGGAAACCTGCAAAGGGATGCGTGTGACTAACATTATTACTGTTTTCAGACAAAAGAGCGCCATTTCGTCCCTCAGGAGAAACTGAAAAGGGAAGGGGTTGCACCAACTTTATTTCAGCGGATATACAAAGAGATGCTTTTCCGACCCAAGAGAGGTTCGAAAGGGACAGTGTTTTGACCAGTATTATTTGTGTGACCAGACAAAAAGGGTGTATTTACACCCCAACGAGAAGATGGAAAGGGGAACGGGTTTGACCAACATTATTTATGTTGTTAGAAAAAGGCTTGCCTTACCGTCCATCACGAGATGTCGTAAAGGGGAAGTGGTTTTACCGACATTATTTATGTGAACACACAAACAGGTGCCTTTCAGCCCCCATGAGAAGTTAGAAAGGGCAAGAAGTTTGACCAAAATTATTTTTGTTCTAGACAAGGGGGTGCTTTCCCGTGACAGGCAAAGGGTTCCTCTCCGCCGATAAGTTAAAACGGGGAATGGGTTTGACTTCATTTCAGTATATCGACAAAGGGATGCCTTGTTGGCCTCGAACGAGAATCTGGTAAGCAGAAAGGTTTTGAACAAAATAATTTCTGTGCCCAGATAAAGGGGTGCCTTTCCGCTCCCACGAGTTGTCGGGAAGAGGAATGGTCCTTAACAACATTATTTACGTGGCCATACAAAGGGGTTGGGAAGGGGAATGGTTTTGACCGACATTATTTCTCTGGATAGACAGAGGTGTACCTTTCCGCCCCCGCCCCACAAGAATTTGGAAAGAGGCGAAGAAAATGATTAAAAAAAAGAGCTAAACTCTTCATAAAAATATACTCAAGTTTTGTCACCGGGATAGCAAATTTTAATGGCGACAACTAATTGCGCAAAAGAATCCCCACTCAATTTTCTAGCCCATAGTTGTCACAAAAATTTCTATAGATGGTCTGCAAGAATAATTCACCGTTTTATGAACACAGCCATGTTCTATCAACATTATGTAGTATTTCCCGCATTTAGAGTAACTCTATGTTCTCACAGCTATACGGTTTTTAATCAGAGCAATTGTCGGGATATGTTTCTAATCGACGTCGAGAGCAAACATAAACACCTCTCTGCAAGAAGAAAAGCGATCCGCAATGGTTTATCTAGAAATTTGCTGACCTTCGAGATAAAGTCGAAAAACTATGACTTTCATGTTGTTTCTATGGATTTCGTCATGAAAATTAAATTTGCGCCAATTAGTACCACCATTTTCGTAATCACGACGTCAAAATAGGTGCATGTGCGAAGTTTAAAAAGAACCGTAGGCATAAAAAATACATACGTTTTTAGCAGCGGCTGGGCATTAATCTTTCATTTGTATCATTAAATATGTAGCAAACTTTTACTTGTACAAAAAAATGGATGCAACATAAAAATGTGTATTTTGACCACGTCTACAACTCTTGCGAATGATATTTTTTGAAGTTTTCAATTTTTCTAAACATGAACGTGAAAAGCCATCATAATATGGGAGAGTTGTGGTTTTTACCATGAAAATTAAATTTTCGCCATTCGTCATTAAGATTTTTGTAAACAGTGCGCTAAATACATAAATATATGAAGTTAAACAAATCAGAAAGCAAAATTTTATTTTTTAATGCCAAAAATAAGTTGAAAATTTTAAAAATAAAATTGTTTTTCTCAAGGTTTTCAAAGAAAAACTCCTAGCTGTCTTTCTGGTCCAACATTTTTTTTAAGCGTCCTTCTATATAAACAGAAGGTCAAATATTTACTTTCTACAAAAAGTCTATGATCGGTGTAAGAAGAGTAAAAAACGTATCATAACTATACTGCACCCAATTTTTCTTATTGCCACTAGAAGAGTTATAAATGTCAAAAAATGGTAAAAGTGATCATTACTTGCAAATTCAGCCAATATAGGACAGTGCAATATCTTTGTAAACTCAAAAGTGGTCCTGTAATTTAGCCAACCCGCTATTCATTCGATTTTGGATAGTGGAATTGTACCAGTTGGTAATAGCTTGCGATCAATGGCAAGTTTATGAAAAAACCTATCGAAACTTGACGTAACAAAGTTTTTATTGACGACATTAGAACAGTTTAAAATAGCCGAAATACATGATATTCACGAAAACACTTTAATGTTCACCCACTTCCCCTCCATAAATATTTATCTATATGAAAATATTTTTATTTCATGACATAAAATACTATCCAATAGAAAATACATTGACCATGCTTGACTTGCAAGGGGAGAGCGGCAATTCTCAATGTTAGTTCCAGTTAATAATTTTTCTAATGAGAGCTCATTACCCGAGTACATACTTTAAATCGGCTGGTAGCTCAGGCAGTAACACATCAGCTTCATAGTTTGTTAAAATTTTTATAAATTAAATTTCCTTCAATCATCTTTCAAAATTATGCTTATAATAATTTGTACAATTCCTTTTTTACATAAAACTTATTTTTTAAAGTGCTTATCATGTCTTACGCAAACAAATTTATTTTCTTTGTATGTTTTTAAGTCTTCTTATAATGTATAGCAATTGTATTTAAAATAAGTAGTATGAATAAGATTTTCTAGACCTCGTATTTTATAAGATGAGTGATGACTATTTACAAGATCAAGATTGTACCATTGAGTGTGTGGATTCCATAAAGTCCTTAGCAGTCTGGGATCCAAGAGCACTTTACTGTCCATTT
Source organism: Druon quercuslanigerum (assembly GCA_010014905.2). Lineage (NCBI taxonomy): Eukaryota > Metazoa > Arthropoda > Insecta > Hymenoptera > Cynipidae > Druon > Druon quercuslanigerum. Next base: position 7,352 of record JAAAKG020080453.1, on the reverse strand, counting down.
TAGTTTCTAGTGTTGCACATAGAAAATTCTCGGTCGTTTTTTTGTTATTTGACATTTTCTGTGTTTGAATAAAAAATGTCACATCTCTGCAAGTTATTAAATTTTTAAAAATATTTTTTCTTAATCATTTAAAGAAGTGCGATATGCACAAATTTGATTAATGGTATATGTTGCTTTAAATAATAGTTTTCAAGAAAAACAATAAAATAGCGTTCTATTGAAAAACCATTTCTAGAGTATATTTTTCATCATTTAACATTTTTTTTAAAAATCATATTAGTCTAGGCGCCAAGGGGGTCCCCACTACCTATTTAATTAAGATAGACTTTGACAAGTGCTTTTTATGTATGTTCACCCTCTGAACACGAATATCGAGAGGGGCTGTTCGCCCGACTAATCAAAAAAAGTTATAAACAAATAATTGTTTAAACAATGAAAAAAGCATTTTTCGCATACAAAATACATTTCATCGTATTCTCTGAGTGATTTTAAGAAGAAAAGTTACTTACAAATTTGTTTGTAGGACCCTTAGTTTTTGCATAAAAAAATGTCAAACTTTCGAAAAAAGCGATTTTTGCCATTTTCGAGCTTCAACTGCTCTCGACAGGATTGACATTTTTGAATTCTGCTTACAGGTATGAAAAGTTTAAATTAAGATCTACAATCTACAATAACTCGTTAACCAAAAAATTGTTGACTTGCATGTTTCTTTCGGCTCCGAAAAGGCCGGTGGCCTATTTATAGGTGCTCGATACGGCCACGCTGTATTTCGCGGGCCGTCAAATGGCGCTTTTCAGAGCCAAAAAAACATGCACGTCAAAAGCTTTTTGGTTATCGAGTTATTGTAGATTGTAGATATTAATTTAAACTTTCCATGCCTGTAAGCAGAATTCGAAAATGTCAATCCTATCGAGAGCAGTTGAAGCTCAAAAATGGCGAAAATCGCTTTTTTCGAAAGTTTGACATTTTTTTGTGCAAAAACTAAGGGACCTACGAAAAAATTAGCAAGATACTTTTCTTCTTGAAATCACTTAAAGAATAGGATGAATTTTTTTTGTACGCGAAAAATTCTTTTTTTATTGTTTACACTTTCATTTGTTTATAACTTTTTTTTCAGTCGGACAAACAGCCCCCCTCAATATTCCTGTTCAGCGGGTCAAAATACATAAAAAACACTTGTCAGAGTCCATCTAAGTTAAAAACGTAGCGGGGACCCCCTTGGCGCCTAGACTATATAGTACTCGCTGAGACGAAGACAATTTATTTTGAACTTTTTAACTCATTATGTCAACAAATTGGACAAAAAATTGTAAATTTCATAAATAAATGGCAACTTTCTAACATTATTCAAATTGAACATTATTAATAATGATAAAAAATTATTTAAACAATTAATTTTTCAACTTTCAATTAATTATCCACCTCACTCTAATTGGAAATTATACAAAAAGTTGACAATTTTAGAAAAACCTGCAACTTTCTAGCATTATTCAATTTAAATATTATAAGCAATAATAATAAATTATTTTAAAAATAAATTTTTCATATTTACTTAATTATCCACCTCACTCTAATTGAAAGTTGGACAATTAGTTGAAAATTTAAAGAAAGCCGCAACTTTCTAGCATGATCCAAATTGAATATTCATATCAATAATAAATTGTTTAAACGATTTATGTAAGCATCTAATTATGAGTATGAAGTATTATTTCATGCATTAGCAACAATTTTAAAGTAAAAAACATGGAAACATCATAATTAGGGGTTAGTTTAGAACCTTTTAAAACAGACTTATGAAGGGAGATATGTGGAAAATAATATTTCACTCGTATTCTGTAGCTCATTGTGAAGAGACTTGTTGAGTTTCAATCATTTAAGATGATACTAATTCCCTTTCTGTATTTTTTCATTAGATAAAAATGACCAAAAGTGAAAGGGCCAATTTTTTCACTTTCTTTATTTATATATTGTTGCTCTGTCACTAAAATTTAAAAATCTGAAAACAACTTCTAGACTACTGTGGTCCTGGTCCCGGTCGACTCGAGTCGAGTGCGTGCGCGGTGTGACGACCGAAATTTCGACGTTTTTTCATGAATTTTTTAAACAAGAAAATAAAATGCGACTGTTTAGAAATTTGTACATATTTTTATTGCTGTCCTTAAGTGTACAAAAAAAGCTTTTTTATTAATTTGTTATTAATTTTTCATGTCAAAGTGGAGTCCTTGAAAAAAAGGTGAGTTGCTTTGGTGAAGCACACAGACTTCTGCAGGCATCTGAAACAAAATAATCAAAGTGATTATTAAATTATAGGCTTAATTCTTATGAATAAACCAACAATATGTAAATTTACAAAAAAAAAATTTCGGTCTGAAACTTTTAAAATATATTTTTGAGATGTTTTACTTACTAACTTAACTAAAAGAACGATTTGGCTTAAATTTTGTCAAAGTTTTTCCTAAACATCAAGGAAAAACTTTTCCTCTGGAAGCTATCCGTCCACAACACTTCCTTACAAACTTTTTAGTCAAACTCGAAAGAAAAGATTCCTGATGGTAATGGTTTGCAACAATTTTTATGTTTCAAATATCACAAAAAATCTATTTCTAAAGCATAATTGTCATCTCTAGAGATTTCACTATTTGAAAAAATAAACCGAGATCATTTCCTCGAGAAGAAGCCGAGTTTTCGCGAGTTTGGATTTAAAAGTTATTCCCGTGCATAATTTTTCCCATGTTTCCCTATTTGTAGTTAACATCTCACGGGGCTTCTATCAGAATGTTTAGTCTAGAAAAAACTGGTTGTGGCCCCTATCAGAATATCTAGTTTAGAAAAAACTAATGGGTGCCCTGTCAGGTTCTAATCAAGAATTCCATGCTTTGTATATGTATGGAAAATCAATCTGTATCTAATGGTCCCCGAACAGAGAAATCCTACAATCTTATATTGCCTAAAATATGTTTTTGTGGTTCTTGAAGGTTTCAATTCGTCAAGTTCGTTCAAGTCGGTGCAGTACTATGCCGACAGTATGAAGACTTAAACAATTAAAAAATTACGTTTAAAAATATGGTTCGTGTGTCCTAAAATGTATGAAAATTCTAAATACAGCTTCCGAAAAAAAACTTGTTTTAAGAAAAAATTCTAAGTTTCATCTTTATGAAAAATTGTAAATATTCAGAAAAAAATAAATGTTATGTCAATTTTAAACGTTGTAAATTGGTCTAAAACAACTAAAAACCAAACCTTACATGAAAGTTAAAAAAACTTTGTAGTTAAAACATGGTGAAAGTTCACGATTAAATGGCTGAGTTTCGTCATTAAAAATTTTAAATGTTCATAAAAATTACATTTCCTATCATTGGAAAAAGTTATAAAGTAGCCTGAAACAGGAAAAAACGAAATATTACGCGAAGAAAACTTTTAGTCGATTTAAATTATTTACTTAAAAATTATTTTATTGATATTCCTGTTAATAGTTCGTGCGTTTTATATTTACATAACGTCGGATAATAATAAGTGATTAGAATAAGGGAGCTTAAAATTTCGTTCGAGGATGACTTTTCACCGAATATAGTATAGTATAGTATAATATAGTATAGATATGTAGGTTTGATGCTCCAAAGCATTTTAATACATTTTTGTCATATCGTTAGAGTATACCAGTAGTGGGTGTTAAAATTAACCAAAATATGTAAATGAAATTTCAATGTTTTAAATTATAAATGATATTTGGATCATACACAGTCGTATGATAATGAACAAATAAAAGTACTAGCTGCCAGTAGCGTGACAGTAAGCTGTAGAAGTCCCGCGGGGGCCCTTCTCTTTAATTGTGTTGTAGGCGGGCTGATCCCACAAGAACCCTACTAGAAAATCTATTATGGCCTTCATGGCCTCAGGGACTAGTTTTCCCTTTTATAGCCCGACTAAGGATCGGGTAAACTAGTCAGAGCCTCGCTAGAGCCCTTTAAAAATTTCTGGACGGGTTTTTTAGCATTAAATTTCCCATGTGGGTCATTTTCGGAAATTTTTCCGCGTTTCGCATTTCTGGTTACTTGTAGAGCAAGTTTGAACACTAAGGAGGTTATAGATTTTACACCCTCAATCGTATGCCAATATAAAAGCAGACTCTAAATAAATTGTGCACAGTTGCTTGTCATTTTCAAATATTTCCTTGATGTGTAATAGTTGTGTTTGCAAATTCTATATAAAAATACAATTTTTTAATTGAAAGCCTTGATTATAATTATAATTTTAAATATTGTTAGTAGACATTGTGAAAACAATTACTAACATTTAAGAAAATAAATTTGTTTGAAAAAACGTTATAAAGTTACAAAATTCCTTTTTTTTTCATGTGCGAATGCATTACAAAAATTACTACTGCATAATTGTTGAAGTTTGTTGAATGAAATTGAAATCATGAAATTTTAATCAATAAAAAAAATTAAAACAAAGTGCACCGCGAATCGAACTAACCTATCAACTGCCCGATTTTAAGTGTGTTTCACAAAACTTCATATGACTTGTGGCGGATATTTCAAAGTCGATTGTCTCAAAAACTTGTGGCGGATATTGCAAAGTCGATTGTTTCAAAAACGGCAAAAAATTACATATTACTTCTTTGGCAAGTTTTTATTCAGACAATGGACTTTCCTTACTAAAATTATTAACAGAAACTAAAATTGACAATTGCCTCTGCAATGTTGGAATGCTTCGATTTTGTTAAGTAGGCATACTTGAGAAATAATGTACCGCATATAAAATTATATGAAAATAAGCATTACATTGTTTATAGCAGTATTATATTGTTTCAGGTTCTGCTAATTAAGAAAATATGCGGTTGAAGCGCAGTAATCACATTAACTTTAAAATCTACACAATTGTCATAAATAAATGCCAAAATCATAGTAATGAGAATATTTCCTAAGGACATAGAAAAATCCTGAATAGTTGCAGTTTAATAAACTGATTGAGTTGCACAACTGGATGCATATCTTCAGATTTCGTTAAGTGAATACATTATTTTGTAGAATCGTTAGTGCGAATGTTATAAAATGGAATAAACATTTAATCAAATTTATGTAGGGAATCAAAGAACCAACTTTTTTACATATAGTCTTTTATCGATATGTGTTATTTATTGTTTATGAATGTGCGTTGTTACTAACTATTTAGGTTATACAAAACGCAGCTACTTTTTAATTCAGTTGAGTATTACCAACTTTTTTGTACATATTGCATCATAGGTTTATATAAATTTGTTAAAAATTATCTATTATTACAATGATAATGAAATTGGAAGCAATTGTATGCTGCAAGATTTATTAAACTGTGTCTCATCATCAGAAATGTTTTATCTGAAAAATTAGAAAAATCAATAAATAAATTTTAAATATCTGTAATTTCGTAAACAACAAATTAATCTCCAGGATTTCTGATTCTTTAGATGAGTGAACTTCGCTTTCTCTGAGCGATTCTGTGATTGAGTAAGAAAAAATCTTTCCAATGTTAAAATTACAAATTTTCGAAAATGTTACAGAGAGTAGTTTAAATATAGTAGTACAAATCAGAGTTGCATCTGTATGGCCTGTACGGTACTGGAGAAGGTATGGTCTCTATGGGTTAAACAACAATACAAAAGCTTTCTGTATAAAAAGGCTGATTTTACAAAACTGCAAGATATCAATAATCTGCGTCGCCCAATTTCATCCGAAAACTAACAGATATATTCGCATTGTACAAAAACGTAAAAAGGGTTTCAAGTTTTATGTTTTAAACATATATTGAAATATTAAATTTACTTGCTCATTTTTTGTTCCCCTTGAAAAAACTTATAACACATGTAATAGTTGACATAAATATGAAATGTTTCTAATGTTTACTATAAAATTGCCTCCTTTCCGAAAATCGACTTGTATTCTATGTGCACTTGTACGCGATTTTATCCAAAACAGTATCTGCCATTCGTCTTGCCACTGATATTTTATGTCACAATGTGAAATTGTATAGGAAAAATCTCAATTTCTTACGAGCAGTTTATCATTAAATTCGGAAATGTTTCATTCACACATAATGAATACAATGGTATACAATTGCAAAACATTACAATTGCTAGAGCGTCTACAAAGAAGGCGAAAGTTACCCCCCCCCCACCCTTATTTCTTGGACCAATAGAGATCTTTGTAATTAATACATTCGACAGTAACAATTCCGTATGTACTAATATTTTATTGCTTTTAATATAAAATCATGAAATACTTCAATGTTTCTCTTCTATTAAAAAAAAAAAAAAATAATGCGCTATGCTTTTGTGCTTAAAAAATAAAATAATCAAAGAAAAATGTAGATTATTATTATTACATAACGTCCGAACAACAATAAGGTTAGAACTTACATAATTAAAAAGCAGTGCAAGCATTATCTGTAGAAGAGGACGCTGACCAGGAGAAAGAGGGTCTCTGTTTCGAGGGCAGTAGAAAGCAGTTTGTCGTATCCGACAATGAAGTGAGCGACAGGATCACTGTCGATAAACGAAGTGACAAAGAGCAGGAAGAGGATCATCATGATGATGACGATGGGCTAGAAAGAGATGCGGCAGATGTCAGTAAAAGGAATGGTAACCAAATTCGGCGACATAGGCGCTCAAGTGGTATTTTTTAGTCATCTTTCTCCAGAAAGCGGCACTACGAATGTATGTTCTCCGTTACAAGCACGTTACGTTTTATTTTATGGAGATTTAATTATTATTATAATAAATATTAAATAAATAATTATGGTTTTGAATCTGATGTACTTTCATTGCTAATTTTGCCCTTGTATTCAAAACTATAATGAATTAAATCCTTGGAAATTTCATATCCAAAAAGTAGAGATGTGGTTACTAAGGGTTTCTAAATAATTTAATGATTTACTGGCAACGAAAATTCATAATAGAACTTTGAGCTCACTAAGCAAATACAAAACTTATTTGCTAATTTTTTTTACTTAGTCGAATTCTTTAGATCGGAATATTTTTGGAACGAAGATCCCTATGCCGGGTTGCCGGGGTTCAGGCGCTGGTGCTAGCGCTGGGGGCTAGCCAGTAAAAATTAAACGTGATGGAAAAAAGCGAGATGCGGCGCACTATAGTGTACGCGCTATAGTGTTCACGCGAATCATCGGCGTCGCCCCACTGGCTCACTCTCTCTCTCTCTCCCCGAGAGAGAGAGAGGGGGGAGGGTGTCACGTCCCGAGCAAATAGGCGAGGGTAGTATGGAAATTTGGTATGAGAGGGATCAGGGTGCTGATTATGTCAGGTTGGTAAGGCCTGACAATTTATTTTTGTTTGTGGGCTAGTTGTCACTTGTCAGCTC
>JAAAKG020080442.1:0-12970 GCA_010014905.2 Druon quercuslanigerum | reverse complement strand
CAAAATCGGCCAAATAGAAGTCAACCGAGATATCAAGTTAATTCTTCAAATTATAAGAAATACTTAACTTCATATTTTGACAAGATTAAAAATAAATTTACAAAATTTAAAATTAAATTTGTTTCTGAAAAAAGATCGACTCTCGTCGCTCCACTGGGAATCGTACCACATAACTTCCGATTGCCGGTCAGGTGCTTTCCAATTAAGGTATTAGAGACATCGAAGGAAGAATCTTTTTCAGAAATATACGCTATCTTAAGCCAGGTGTTACATTTATAATACGAGAAATTTAAAGGAATCTGTATTATCATCAAAGTAAGTTAACATCAATCAGTGTAGATATTTTTGTCAAAATCGGCCAAATAGAAGTCAACCGAGATATCAAGTTAATTCTTCAAATTATAGGAAATACTTTACTTCATATTTCGACTAGATAGAAGATAAATTAAAAAAAATTAAAAATTAAATTTTTTTCTGAAAAAAAGATCTACTCTCATCACCCCACTGGGAATCAAAACAAAGAACTTCGTATATTTCTCAAAAAGGATTCTTCTTTATATCACTCTAAATAACTTAATGGGAAAGCGCACAACCGACAATCGGAAGTTCTGTGGTTCGATTCCCAGTGGAGCGACGAGAGTAGATATTTTTTCAGAAAAAAATTTAATTAAAATTATTTTAAGGGTTGTTTTAACATCCTTTGATTGTTCAAATAAGGAAGTAGATATTTACTAATAAACGACATTATGGAGATTTTGTGATTAACTATTGAGGTCGAAAATCATTTCCAACTACGGAAATAAATTTTTTAACAAAATCGTTCAAATTTCTACCTAAAGAATCAATTTTGTACCTAAAAAAGTGGAATTTTTCTCCAAAATAAATCAATTTTTAACCTAATAATTTATATTTTCAAAGAAAACAGACAAATTTTCCACCACTAATAGAATAATTACGTTTACACTTTTTAAATTCAATAACAAAAAATGAATAAATTTAACAAAAAAAGTTAATAAAATGATTTTCAACCACAGAAATTAATTTACAAATAAAAAAATGGAATATTTAACTGAACTAGTTAAATTTTAAGTAAAAAAATTAATTTTCCACTAAAAAGGATGAATTTTCAACAATACAGTTACATTTTCAAAAAAAAGAGATCAAGAAATTATGGTTGAACTTTGATGCCAACCAGACGAATTTCCTACAAAAACTGATTAACTTTCAACCTACAAATAAAAATAATAAAAAAATTAATTTTCGATTAAAGAGTTGAATTTTCCATTAAACAGTTTCATTTTTGGGTCAAAAGACGAATGATCAACAAAAAAAATTTTTTTTAACCCCAAAATAGTTGAGTTTAAACCCAAAAAGATGATTTAAGAAAATCAGTTGAATTTACAAAAAAAATGAATTCTCAACAAAAAATTAAATAGTTTAATAGTTATTAAAAGTGAATTTTCTATATAATAATAAAATCCTTAAAAAAAACAGATTAATATAAACGAAACAGTTAAATTATTTACCAAAAAGATAAAATTTCTACTGAAAGAGATATATTTTCCAACTAAAAATATTAGTTTAAAAAAAATAGTTTATTTTCAGATAATTACGTTTTTTATTCAAGAAAATAAAAATATTTAACTAAATTGTTGGATTTTCAAGATAAAACGATTAATTTTCCACAAAAATAAAAGTAAATATTTATCCGAAAAATATGAACTTTGAAGAAATTAATTAAACTTTTTAAAAAAAGATATGAATCGCCCAAAAAAAAAAAAATTAACGAAATAGTTACATTTTCATTCAAAAAGTTCTATTTTCAACTAACAAATATAAATTATCAACAAAAAATGTAAGAGTTGATATTTAAATCAAAAAAATATTTAAACTTAAAATTATAAAAAGTCTAATTCATTCAAAAGGGCGAATTTTGAATAAAATAGTAAAATCCTCAACGAGGGAAGATTAATTTTCAACCATACAGTTTCTATTTAAAAAAAAAAATACTAAATTTTTAGCAAATTAGATAAATTTTCAAACCAAAAATAAAAATTTTTACAATTAAGTTCATTTTCATCCAAATAGTTGAATTTTCTACGAGAGCATTGGAGTTTTCAAACCAAAAGATCAAAATTTTTACAAAGCAGTTGAATTTTCAAAGAGAAAATGTAAATTTTCAATTCAAAAATTAAGATTTTCAAAAAAAAATTTAATTTTACTGAAATCATTTTATTTTTAACCAAACTGTATGGTTTCTGAACATAATTGTTGAATTTTTAGCAAAATAATAATACTTATAGGCGAAAACGATAATTTTTCTTTCTTTTTAAAAGGAAAAAAATGTCCACTGTTAAGCAAGCTGTTAACCTAAAAAGACGATTTTTTAAGATTCAGTTGATTCGTCAACAAAACAAGTAAAGTTTCAACCAAAGAATTTGATATTTGACAAACAAAAAAACAAATTCTGATCAAAAATAAGACTTCTTAACAAAAAATAATAATAAAGTTAAAACTATAAATATTTGGTATGTTGTAGTGATTTTTATTAATTTTTTGTTTAGAAAAAAAACTGCAATTTTAGACCTTGGTATGAGAAATCCTTGAAAATATATATTGCAGTTGAATTTTCAACCAGAAAATGTAAATTTTTAACTCAAAAATTTGAGTTTTCAAAAAAAAGTTAATTTTTCTGAAATAATTCCAGTTTTAATCAAAAAATGTGACTTCTCAAGATAAGTATTGAATTTTTAGCAAAATAATAACATTTTTAGGTGAAAATGATTAATCTTCCTCTCCAAAAGGATAAAAATGTCAACTGTTAATATTTAACAAACAAAAAAACAAATTCTGATCCAAAAATAAGACTTCTTAACAAAAAATAATAATTAAGTTAAAAATATAAATATTTGGAATTTTATAGTGGTTTCCGTTAATTTTTTCCTCAGAAAATAAGGCAATTTTAGACCATGGGATTAGAAATCCTTGAAAAGATATATTGCTTGTGATTTAAGGTCCTAAATGGTGGAGTGAGAAGCATCATTGACTGGCATAACTTTGCATTTTTCCCGGATGATCCTGAAGGGATTTGGTTTACTCTCAGTTAGGAGGAGGGAGGGCGCTATCTCGTATAGTAAAAGTAGTGCAGTTTCACGATAAGGGACGCAATCCGATGCGCGTGCCAGATAAGTGGCTGACGCCTTCGGTACGGGAAGGCGGAGGGTGTACCGCAGGGGTTAAAATGCTTGAGGGTGCCATAACACCCTCTCCCTTTTGCTTTAGCCATTCCAACAACCAAACCCCACACCCACACCCGCACCGGATACAGATCAAATTATATCGGGGATGAAAAGTCATTCGCGAACCAAATGCCCGGATTAAGGGACTACCAGGCCTTAATTGGCTGCACTTCTTGTTCTCGGTTCTATCGTTATTACAGTCCTTCTATTCCATTCGATTTTCTTGTCGTTTAGGTTGAAGTTTAGGTTTAGGGGAATCAAATCTCACCCTCAAAGTTATTTATTTATTTAGAGCATCCAAATTCTTTAGCTTTCTTGGATTTACTTTTGTCAGTAACAGAAAAGAGACGCACACTATTAATTTTTAGTGTGTAAAATATCCCATTTCCAGCTCTTACCAACCTTGAAGACAAACTAAGATATAAAAAAACCCTTTTCCAGCTCCTTGGATCCTTTGGCACTAACCTTCAAGTGTAAAAACACACCTTGTTAGGCTTTCTTTAGTATTGTGAACTAATCCTTAAGCGCATAGAAATATCCCTTTTCCAGCTCTCTTTAGCATTGAGTACTAATCCCCAAGTGTAATAATACCCCCTTTTCAGCTTTCGCTATCCTTAAGCAATAACCACTTTTTCTATCTCTCTCTTTATTATTGAGCACTAACCCCTAAGTGCCTAACCCCTAAGTGTCCCTTTTTCTAGCTTCCCGTAGCTTCGATCTCTAGCCCCAAAGTTCAAAATGCCCTTTTAAAGCTCTTTCGAGCCTTGGAGAGGAACACTTAAGCTAAAAAAACGGTTCTTCCAGCTCTTCGTAGCCTTTAGCATTAACAGCATGTTCAAAAAAACCATTTTTAAGTTTTCCCTAGTCTTGAGAATTAACCCTCAACTGTATAAATGCCCCTTTTCCAGCTCTTTCCAGCCTTGACTACTCACCCAGATGTGTCATTATACCCTCTTTTCGGGTTTTCCTATCCTTAAGCACTAAACCTTAAGTGTACGAATGTCTCCTTTTCAGATTCCTCAATATTTGCATATACGAACTCCCAAGTATAAAAATACACTTTTCCCATTTCTCTCCATCCTGGAGCACCAACCCCTAAGTGTATAAAAAACTCTTTTTCTAGCTTTCGGTAGCCTTGGTCTCTAACCATAAACTGTAAAATACCCTTTTTCCAGTTATTACTAGCCTTGAAGACAAACTAAGATATAAAAAAACCCTTTTCCAGCTCCTCGGATCCTTTGGCACTAACCTTCAAATGTAAAAACACACCTTGTCAGGCTTTCTTTAGTTTTGTGAACTAACCCTTAAGCGTATAGAAATATCCCTTTTCCAGCTCTCTTTAGCATTGAGTACTAATCCCCAAGTGTAATAATACCCCCTTTTCAGCTTTCGCTATCCTTAAGCAATAACCACTTTTTCTATCTCTCTCTTTATTATTGAGCACTAACCCCTAAGTGCCTAACCCCTAAGTGTCCCTTTTTCTAGCTTCCCGTAGCTTCGATCTCTAGCCCCAAAGTTCAAAATGCCCTTTTAAAGCTCTTTCGAGCCTTGAAGAGGAACACTCAAGCTAAAAAAACGGTTCTTCCAGCTCTTCGTAGCCTTTAGCATTAACAACAAGTTCAAAAAAACCATTTTTAAGTTTTCCCTAGTCTTGAGAATTAACCCTCAAGTGTATAAATGCCCCTCTTTCGGCTCTTTCCAGCCTTGACTACTCACCCAGATGTGTCATTATATCCTCCTTTCGGGTTTTCCTATCCTTAAGCACTAAACCTTAAGTGTAAGAATGTCTCCTTTACAGATTCCCCAATCCTTGAATATACGAACTCCCAAATATAAAAATACACTTTTCCCATTTCTCTCCATCCTGGAGCACCAACCCCTAAGTGTATGAACAACTCTTTTTCTAGCTTTCACTAGCCTTGGTCTCTAACCATAAACTGTAAAATACCCCTTTTCCAGCTATTACTAGCCTTGAAGACAAACCCCCAAGTTAAAAAAACCCAGCCTTCTCCAGCCTTAAGCACTAACATTTAAGTGAACAAACATCCTTTTTTATAAGCCTAGCTGTGATCTACAACCTCAAATTGTAAAATACCCCTTTTCCAGCTCTGTCTAGCATTGAACACGAACCCCCAAGCTAAAAAAAACGCTTTTGCAGCTCTCCGGAGGCATAGTATTAACACCAAGTGTAATATCATTATGCCCTCTTTTCGTGTTTTCCTATCCTTAAGCACTAATCCTCAAGTGTACGAATATCTCATTCTCATATTTCTCTCCATCCTGGAACACCAACCACTAAGTGTATAAATAACCCTTTTTCTAGCTTGCCCTAAGCTTGATCTCTAAACATAAACTGTAAAATACCCCTTTTCCAGACCTTACAGCCTTAAAGCCGAACTCCAAACTGAGAAAATACATTTTTTTTAGATTTCCCTGGCCTTGATCTCTAAAATCAAAGTATATAATACCCCTTTTTCAGCTCTTCGTAGCCTTGAAGACGAACACCCAAGCTAAAAAAAAAACAGTTTTTTAGCTCTCCAGAGCCTTTAGTACTAACTGGAAGTGTGAAAATTTCCCTTTTCAAGTTCTCCCTAGTCCTCATAAGTAACCCTTCTTAAGCGTAAAAATATCCCTTTTCCAGCCTCCTCCAGCCTTGAACACTAACCTTTAAGTGAACAAACGAGCCTTTTCTATATTTATCTATCCGTGATCTGCAACCTTAAATTATAAAACACCCCTTTTCCAGATCTGTATAGCCTTGAAGACGAACCACGAGTCAGGAAACGGATTTTACAGCTCTTCGTAGCCTTTAGCATTAACACCAAGTTTAAAAACACCCCTTTTTATATTTTCCTTAGCCTTGAGCATTAACCCTCAAGTGTATAAATATCCCTTTTCCAGCTTTTTCCAGTCTTGAGTACTAACCCCTATGTGTCATTATACCCTCTTTTCGTATTTTCCTATCCTTAAGCACAAATCCTTAAGTGTACGAATATCTCATTCTCATATTTCTCTCCATTCTGGAGCACCAACCACTAAGTGCATAAAAAACCCTTTTTCTAGCTTTCCCTAAGCTTGATCTCTAAACATAATCTGTAAAATAGCCCTTTTTGAGACCTTACTAGCCTTAAAGGCGAACTCCAAACTGTGAAAATTCCTTTTTTTATAGATTTCCCTGGCCTAGATCTTTGACCTTAAAGTATATAATACCCCTTTTTCAACTCTTTCTAGCCCTGAAAACAAACCGCCAAGCCAAAAAAAAACAGTTTTCTAGCTCTCCGTAGCCTTTAGTACAAAATCCAAGTGTGAAAATATCCCTTTTCCAGTTCTTCCTATTCTTGATTAGTAACCCTTAAGCGTACAAATACCCCTTTCCCAGCTCACTTCACCTTTGAGCACTAACCTTTAAGTTAACAAATATCCCTTTTTCTATATTTCCCTAGCCGTGATCTGCAACCTCAAATTGTAAAATACCCATTTTCCAACTCTGTCGAGCCTTGAAGACGAACCTCCAAGCTAAAAACCGCTTTTGCAGCTCTCCGGAGACATTAGCATTAATCCCAAGTGTAAACATACCCCTTTTCAAGTTCTCCCTAGTCTTGAACAGTAATCATAAAGCGTACAAATACCCCTTTTTCAGCTCTTTCCAGTCTTGGGCCCCTTTTCGACTTTCCCTATGCTTAAGCACTAAACCATAAGTGTACAAAAATCTCCTTTCCAGCTATCTTAAGCCTGGAATACCAATACTCAAGTCTAAAAATACACTTTTTCTCTCTCTCTCTTTCTCTCTATCCTTCAGGACTAATCGCTTAAGTGTACTAATATTCCTTTTTTAGCTTGCAAAAGTCTTGAACATGAACCCACAAGTGTGCAAATACCCCTTTTCCAGCTCTTACTAGCCTTGAGTAATAACTGTCAAGTGTAAAAAAAGCATTTTTTCTGCTTTCCATGTCATTGAGCAGTAACCACCAAGTGTAGAAATGCCCTTTTTCCAGCTCCTACTAGCCCTTAGGCTTAGGTTTTAGAACTATCCCTAAATGGTAAAAATTCCCATTTTATAGCTTTCTCTATTCTTAGGAACTAACCCTTAATTGTAAAAAACCCCTCTTTTAAGTTCCCAGCCTGAAGCACTAAACCAATGGCGTCAAAATATCCTTTTGGAGCTCTAACTAGACTTACGCACTAAACCATCTGGTGTGAAAATTTCCCTTTTCCTCAGTGTAAAAATAACCCTTTTCCAGCTTTCTGTATTCGAAATATATTATCGGCTGAAATAATTACTGTATTTCGAGAAATGTCTTAAATCAGCCATTTGTTATGGAAAATATCGTATTCACAAAGGGGCGAGCTTTTATTATAAGTCCTAAAACAAGCGAAATAAGTCATTTTTAGCTTGAAAATCCAACAATACGAATAGAATTTGTTGATGAAAATTCGTATTTGTAGTTTAAAAGTTTATCAGCTTTGTAAGTTATTCGTCTTTTTGGGTTTAAAATTTAATCTTTTGTTGAAAATTAATTTATTTTGTTAAAAATTCGTTTTTTTCAGAGCGTTAATATTCTTGGTGTAACATTTAGTTTTTTATTGAAAATTTAACAGTTTAGTAAATATTCGTATTTTTTAGTTGACAATTCAACTACTTGGTTAAAATATAAACTATTTTGTTAAAAATTAAGCTTTTTAAAATTTTTAAATTTGGTTGAAAAATGAATCTTACTTTGAAAGTGTGTATTTTTTTGCCAAAAATAACATTTTTAACTGAAAATGTAAATATTGTATTCTTGGTTTAAAATGTATCCTCTATAAGATAATAAATAAGCTATATGGTAGATAATTCATTTAATCTGTTGATAATTCGTCGTTTTGGTTAGCAAATTAATAAGAATTTAACTTTTTTTTTAAATTCGTTTTTTTTTCGTTCAATTAAAAAATTCATTTTTCTTGGCTAAAATTGAATTATTGTATTGTAATTTTTTATTGCTCTAAAGTTCTACTGTAGTTAAACATTCAAACTATAACTTTATGGGTATTATTCAGGTAATTTAATTGTTTAATAAAAAATTAATTTTTTTTTTGCTACAACTATCTCTTTCAGATTTGAAACTAAATATTTTGTAGCAGATGATATATATTTAGACTTAAAATCTTAAGAATTTAAAGTGTTTCATAATCAATTTAATATGGCATTCACAATAATTTTACTAAAAGTAGTTCAGTAAAATTAAAAATAAATGTTTAAATAAAAATAAAATAGTTATATATCACATGCTCTAAATGTATTTTTTTACGCAGAATGTCAACCTCATCATCGTGAATTAGCGGATTTAATGTTAAGACATACGAGTACGTTTTAAGTAAGGCGAAGTTTACTCACTGATAAAGTTAAAAAATATATATTTCTATGCTTTAACTGTAATAAAAAAAAAAAAATAATATTTTCATTATACAGTTAATAAATTTTGTGCTCCTTCTTATATAACTTCTTCATTCTTCATAATACCAATTAATTCTTATAAATTTTTGTAAAGTTAGACCTTTAAAGTTTAATAAATATGAAAAATAAGTCAAGAATGACATAATTATATTACACATATAAATTGCAATTAAAAAATATTTTTTCTTACGTTAAAAAAAAATTTTTTTTCGAAGTAAGTAAAGATTGAAATACTAACTAAAAATAAATCATAATCATTTACACCTATGATATTAGTCCAAGATAAAATATTTCTGGTTATACACGAAAAATATCATTTACTGTACTATTCACACTCACACGAAATTGTGTAATTTTTAGGTGATTACTTATCGATAATTTGGCAAAAAATAATAATCTGCAGTTCGTTTATTCGCGGAAAATCTAGTATTCGTTAAATAAAATATTGGTACTTATACGGACGATACAATGTATTCATGAGCAAATAAAATTTGTCTTTGTTTTGAAAAAAATGTACTGAATTGATGAAAATCAAGTTTCTATGATTCAGTACATTTTCTTGAGAAAATAAATATTTTGTTTAGAAGAAGAATATTCTGTATCGTCCCCTTTCGTAAGCATATTATATTGAGTTAATATTAATTTTATCCGTGTTTATTCTAGCTATTCATTAAATATTCTATTTTTAAATACAAAATTTAAATTTAATTTTATATAACCGTCAATCGAACTATTGTTTTATCTTGTTTGATTCAAAATTTTGTATTATTTATTCTCTTAGCTTGTTCTGTTTGTGAACATTTTTTTCTTGTTATTAATGTTGTTTATTACAAATAAAACAAAAACCACTTATCCTATAAGAAAGTAATTTATGCCAAATTTGTAGACCTTTGTTAGGTGCAAAATTTCTGTCAATTTATCTCTTTTTGTATCTTGAATTGTTTGACCAAAGAATGGAGTTATTGGTTATTTATTAGTTTTTGTGCTTTAAATTTTATATTTTTCAATTTAAAAAATTCATGGAGAAAAAAAGCTTAAAAAAGTGGTCTCAAATATTTTAAAAAAACTCTAACTTTTTCAATTTTTATGAAAAATGGCTGGGTAACGAACTCGATCTACCTTTTTGGTTCCTGAAAGTGTGTGCCAAAGCACAATCCGATCCGACTAGTCTTTCGAAAGTTATCCGGTATACAGACAACCACAACCACAACCACAACCACAACCACAACAACAACCACAACCACAACCACAAACACAAACACAACTACAAACACAATCACAACCACAAACACAACCACAACCACAAACAAAACCACAACTACAGCGACAACCATAACCAAAACCAAAAATCACAACCAAAACAAAACCACAAAAACAACCACAAGCAAAACCACAACCACAAGAAAAAGCACAACCACAGGCCACAAACAAAACTACAGCAACTACCACAACCACAAACGAACAATGACGGGTGTGACCCCGAACAGACAGACACCGACGTAAAAACTGTTTTTTCTGATTCAGGGAGTCTCAGAACGTCGACATTTGATGAAATCTACGAAAGACATTTTTCGCATAAAACTAACCTTCTCATTATGGATTTTAAAAATGTTCTAACTTATTGAATTTTTATTAAGAATGGCTGGTTAACGAACTCGATCTATTTTTTTGGTTCCTGAAATGATGTGGCAAAGCACAATCGCAACCGCAACCACAACCACAACTACAACCACAATCACAATCACAACCACAACCACAATCACAAACACAACTACAAACACAATCACAAACACAACTACTATCACAACCACAAACAAAAGCACAATCACAAAAAAAAACTAGAAGCAAAACCACAACAATAACCACAAAAAAAACTACAACCACAACAAAAACCACAACTAAGACTACAACCACAACCATAAAGAAAACCAAAACCACAACCACAGCTAAAACCAACACTACAACCACAACCGTAAACTCAACGACAACCAAAAACACAACCAAAATTACAACCACACCTAAAAACACCACAATCGCAAACACAAACACAATAACAACAGAAACGAGGATGAAGCAGAACAGATAGATAGAAACCGTCGAAAAAACTATTTTTTCTGACTCAGGAGGCCTGAAAACGTCGACATTTTATGAGATCTGCGAAAGCCATTTTTCGCATAAAACTAACCTTCTCATTATGGATGAGAATATAATATATCATTATTTTTTGTGTAATCAAAATTTAAAATTTCTATTTCTTTTAAAAAGTTCAAAATTTACTAAAATAATCTCGTAGGGTTTTGAACAAGTAACGTCTTTATTTTCTTGACCGCATCACGTTTTATTTGGATTTAAATGTTTATTTGGGTTCTGTTGGATTTTGAAAATACTATAAATTTGGTTATTTTTATTTGATCGAAAAAGTCATTAGGATAAATTGTTCGTATTCTTGTGGAATATAAATAGCTGTTGGTAGAATTTTCAAATCTTAAAAAAAAGTGGTCTCTCACATTTTGAAAAAGCTCTAACTTATTAAATTTTTATTAAGAATGGCTGGGTATTAAACTCGATCTTTCTTTGTGGTCCTGAAATGATGTAGCAAAGAACGATCCAATCTGACTAGTCTTTTGAAAGTTATCCGGTATATAGACAACAACAACGACAATTGAAACACAACCACAACCACAAACACAACCAAAACTACAATCACAATCACAAACAAAACTACAACCAAAACCACAACCAAATATACAACCATTACCACAAATGACCACAATAGCAACGATAACCACAGCAACAACAACAAGAACGGGGATGACGCAAAACAGACAGACAGACACCGACGTAAAAACTATTTTTTTTGGGTCAGGGGGCCTCGAAACGTCGACATTTGATCAAATCAGCGAAAGTCATTTTTTTCATAAAACTAATACCTTCTCATCATGGATGAGAATGTAAAAAAGCTTACGCGAAACGTTATTGTTCTACTTATAATAAAAGATGTGTTAGTATAAGGTTACGCACACTGATGGCATATGTAATCATTTTATTTAATGAACATTTTGAAATTAATTAATTAGAATTATATTAAGTTTAAAAAAAATTACATTTCAGAGCTAGATCCAAAACCTCCATAATTATTATCAGGATGTGGAGGGTAAGGAACAGGAGTGAATGAGCCAGTATATCTTTCATAATGTTGGTAAGCTTTATACTCTCTCGAATCTTTTTCGAAATTAAGTTGACGATTATCCTCGAAATATTGTAGTGGAGAATGATTACCTTGGCCAAGAGGTGTTCGATAGTGCATGTGAGCTTTCGCCACTGCAGGTGTATCAGTGTCACGTGGTACTTTGTTCAAATCTCTAACTTTCTTTTTGTATTTTTCCCTTTCTGCCGGTTTAGGTGGGGCCTTAACGGCTGAAACCTCATTGGTTGAGAGATTTAAATCTAGAGCATTTCGTTTTTGAATCTCAGCGTTTTCGATTGGCCTAGTAGACGAAGCCCCAGTCGTAAATGATCTTTTGCTCTCCCTGACTTTCCTTGTATGACCTGATGCTTATGTGAAAAGAAAAACACACAAAAATGTAAACGAAAAAAATTGTATCATATATGATCCAAGAAATCTTATAGATATTTACTTTCTGCACGTAGTCGACGAGAAGAATCTGTAAGATTGTGCAGCCCAATATGGTGTCTCCTAGGGGTGGCATTTATAAGAATTGTTCTCGCGTCTTCATTATCTTTAGATAAAGACTGGTTTTTAGTGAGAATTTTTTTTAGTTCTGAAGCTTCTGTAAAAAGAAAAATATTTTTAAAAATATGGATAAAGCTCATCCTATTAGAACATAGTACGAAAGCTAAAATTTATCTGACGAAAGTATTTATTTGATGCATAGCATATGTCAAAGAGCTGCGTCTAGGTTCATTTAAAAATAATTTCCATAGATGTGAATATCCCCGCAGTACTTTGGTTACCTTTTATTTTTCGTATAGACAGATAAATTTAAAAAAAAATAACAAAACAAAAATTAATAAAAATTAAATTTAATTAGATGTGTGTAACAATGATTAAAAAAAGAATAATTATAATAATACTTACCTATTTCATTGAAGAAAAGCATGGAAATTAGGAAAAAAATACCGGAAAGGGTCTTCATTTTCTTTCTACCTAGTTAAAAGTAGCTTGTTTCGAATATAATGAGAGGAAAATTATGATTTTTTCAGGTACATACTCACTAACATATATTTTAGCCGTTTGAAGTACATGTAGAGGTGACGTATTTAAAAATAGATAAGG
>JAAAKG020080431.1:0-16828 GCA_010014905.2 Druon quercuslanigerum | reverse complement strand
AAAAGACTATACTTTCGAAATATCAAAAAAACAAAAAATCGATTTTTTGAAAATTCTAGACCACCGGGACCCCTTAAAGGAAAACAAAACAAAATCTGTATAGTGTTTTTGGAAAACGACGAACATATAACAAAGTAGACAACAGATATACATCAGGGTGGTAAATTCATTAATACAGAATAAAGGCGACACACATCGGAATTATTTTAAAAAAATTAACTCTTAACCATTCACAGATGTTTGACTTCAAAATGGAATATTCTTGTTTTTCACAAGAAAATAAACACAGGTATTTCTCTTTCTTTCTCTATTTTTAAAATAAATTTTTTTGTAATTAAATGTAAGAAATTATCGTTATTTATATATTATCTATTTAAATTATCTGAAAAAGGCACGCAGTGTTAGCCAAAACGTCAGAATTTTATTAAACGAACTTCAAGTAATTTCGTTTTTATTTTTTTAATTTAATGAAGATCATGAGACGTACAAAAATTCTTACTCGTATTACAATGACGGTTGAAGAAAGGATTGTTTTTATTCTTATCAAATCTACTTATTAATAAGTTCTGCTCAGCAAATTTTTACCATTTCGTTGAATTTTGTGTAACTTTGTAAAGATATCCTCCGCTGTTCAAAATGTAACATAGCAAGTAACATTTACCATATAGGTCACTGTGCTGTGCATAAGCAATGGAAAACAGCCTTTAAGACAAATGGAATTTACTAGGTTACATTTTGAAAGTAATACTGGGATTTGATACTGCCCGCCCCACGCCCGGTAAATTTTTGATAGTATTGGTTAAATATAAATTTCATAGCAGTACAAACTTTTGAGCATTTAATATGATTATGATATTTATAAGGAAGTTCTTGTAAATTATTTCTAATAATATCACTTTCGGAGCGTACAGATCACAATTTTTTTATGGTGTCCTAGTCCCGTACAGAAACCCTTATATTTTCGGTTGGTGTTCATCCAGAGAAGTGAGGGAAGTGGGAGAAGAAGTCCCTAACCGAATTTACCCCGTACGGCGTATATTGAGCGAAAATACCCCGTTCCTGCATGACTTTATCCTGTACACTAGCTGACTTTATCCGGTACTTTGCCGACTTTATCCCATTACCCTAATTGATTTTAACAGTGCGCTATTATGGTAAAAATATCCTGAGGCGAAAAACCGAATCTATAATATATTAATATCAAAGAAAGTGTTCGCTTAGAATACGGGCAACCTTTCATTAGTTTAAGTACGAGAGCTGTCCCAAAAGTATCCGACCTACGTTCATGTCTTAGCGCGGAGAGACTTAGGCGACCTCTGGAGGGTACGAACGTCACCAGCAATTCGTAACCTTCTCGTCAGTAGACTGAGATACCGATAAAACGACTTAGTTCCCATGCAGCGTGTATTTGTTTACATCGACTTTTTTGCGTTCGTCGCTATTCCCGAAACTGCTCACAGACCAACAAAAAAACCTTCGATTAGAAATCGCTCAGGACAATCCGGAAACGATCAATAGTGATGAAAACTTTCTTAAAAAGCTTATTACTGCTGATTAAACATGGATTTATGGTTATGATCCTGGAACAAAACAACTATCTTCGCAATGGAAGCTTCCATCCGAGCCTCGGCCGAAAAAAGCCCGTCAAAGTCGAAGCAACATCAAGTCAATGCTGATTGTTTTTTTTGAATATGCGGGCTTTGTTTATCACGAATATACTCCTACAGGCCAGACAATCAACAAAGAGTACTAGGTTGAAGTTCTGAAAAGATTGCGTGATGCAATCAGGAGAAAACGATCGCAAGTTTGGGAAACCGGTGACTGGCTTCTTCATCACGACAATGCTCCAGCGCACGCATCAAACTTTGTGCAGTAGTGTTTATTGAAACACAGTGTTGCGCAGCTCCGCCAGTCTCCATACAGTCCCGATATAGTTCCCTGCGACTTTTGGCAGTTTCCTCGATTGAAAATGCCGCTTAAGGGACATCGATTCGACGATAAAGAGACTGTTGAAACTAACACGACGAATGCTCTAAAGGCGATTCCGAAGTCTGACTTTCAAGAGTGCTTTAATAAGTGGAAACATCGATATGAGCGTCTTGTTCAAGATGCCACCCCCGGACGACGAAGAATAAATCAAGCGCCGAGAGATCGAGGTAGGTCGGATACTTTTGGGACAGCCCTCGAACACCAAATTTTCGCTTTCAGTCCAGTTTCGGGGGTTGCCTTCAAATTGCTTTGGACAAAATTCGGAGGAATCAAAAAGTTAACGGTCATGGCCGCCTGAACTGTTTCCAATTAGAACGCACGTTATTGCGCAATATATTTGACTCACTACTCGCGCACTGCGTCCCTTCCAAGCCGACTGTCGCAACCGCTGTCGCTCTGCTCTCCTGAGAAACTGCGGGAGTCAGCAGTTATATAGGAAGGCCGAGAACGGGGCGACTGAGAGCGAGAGTTTGGTGTGAAACGTTTATTTATTTTATTGTATATCAATTTCTGTCGTCTCTCTAAATTTAAATTATTAGAGGTTTGACTAATTCAGTCAGTACATTTAATTTTAATTGATGAATCAGTTATTTTCAGAAGTTTACTAATATGAACAGTAAAAATACCCTAACTGAAGTTAATCAGTTATACCGCAACTGTAGTGAATCAATTATAGATTTAGAATAAACTGCTAGAGCAAAAATTTATATTTAAGATTTTATCTATTATGCAATATTATTTGTAATATTGAAGCATAACCAATAGTTTAATTGAAAATTTTTCCTTAGCATATATAAACTTAGTGCATAACAATACACAGGTGTAAATGTTGTCAAGTACTAATAGTAATTAACAAATTCATTTTACCTGTGTATTGATAAAAATATGTATATCTGTGTGTGAATAAAATGTCATGAAAGCTAAGTTTACTTTCGAAATTATAAAATGTATTAAACGGTTACTATTATGCATATAAAAACAATTCTTTTTAACTTGCTAAGTTTCAGTTTAGAGAAAACTGTATAACACACATATTTTCTAAGTAACAATTTCTTTTAATTGAATTCCAAAAACTAACCTATATTTCATAATATATTCATAATTCATAATCATAAAAGCCAAACATAATTATGATACCTTTTCACGAAAACCTGTTTTGAATTAATCTTTGAATTAATTTGACGCATGAAGCTCGTATCTAGGTTATCAGCCAATGAAATCTGCCAAAAGTAAACAAACTAGCTAGAAATTAATCCTATGAAAAATATTAATTCCACGATTAATTCAAAACAGGAAAGTGGAGAAAAAGTCGCATTTAACAGTAGTACGTAAATATATTTTCAACATAACCTCTTCTAATTAACTGCTTTCTTCAATACAAGTATAAATTATCAGTCAGTTATATCATTGCAGATATATATATATATTTACCGCGATTTCGCTGGGATCGGGTTCAAATTTTCAGATTAGCACCCGATCCCGGCGAAATCCTGCGGTTGTCCTTATGACAAATAGTTTAATTATATATATATATATATATATAACTGATTCAATTAGTAATTTTTGTTTTAATAATTCAATCAATACAATTCTAGTAATTGTCAGTGTCTCAATTCTAGCTACAGAATTAGTAGAATTTACCTGATAATCAGTTATATTTTACTATTTAAAATTAAGAGAGGTAGGTCAGTAATTTTGACAAAGATGCTAAGTTCGAGAATTTATTATTTTCAAAAGATTGCGCATAATTCTATTATCTGTACATGAGGGAATTTTCTAGATGTTATAGAAATATATAAACTTACATTAGCCACTTCTCTGTTAAATATTCCTTCTGTGGGGTCATAGGTTCTTGAATTGAAAGACTGTAGCTTCTAAAATTTCAAATTAGGGCCTGTAGGTTTAATTGTAGTCAAAGTAGGTTCTGGTAAGGAGTTAAGAGACGGAAAGAAGTTCATCAATCTTAAACAGTCATTCTAGACACAGTACATTATATGCTGAGTGACACACCTTGTTTACCCCTAATGAATTGTCTATAATATAATCTCTGAATAATTCATGAGACTTCTAGGGCATGAGGTTGAAGTTCGACGACCAACAGATCTATATTTTCTGCAATAGCCGTTTCAGTTAAATCCCAAAGCCGAATCTTCCGGATATCACATATCACTTAAAATGAATTTAGTGCCATAACTAAGTAGTGCCACTGTGCAGGCAGCCAAACTAAAATAAGGCTAAACTTGATAAAATATTCTCGATTACTTATAATTGATTAAAGATTTTTTCTGTTGAGGTTCTTGAATCAAAAATACGTCCGAGATGACACACTAGATCACTGAACTTGTTTCTGTTCTTCGCCTGTTGATATTGACTGATATTGGCTGACGTCAATCACAAGTCTTTTCAAGCACCACTGAGAAAACTGTTTGTTTGGATATACTTGTTTTAAAATAAAATTTGTACTTGAAGGGTAGCACAGCAAAACAAATCAACCCGCAATAGGTCGATTTTCAGCAGCGACGAAAAACCTTTTATAAGGTGCCATTTTTAATTTGATTAAAAAATGATAATTTAGATGATATATTATAAGTTGCTGAATAAAGGAAAAGAGAGTAAGTAAAAGAGATAAATGATTTTATTTTGTGATTGGGGTTTTTTCTACTTTGCACGGTAATTACAAATGTATTTCTCAATTTAATTGAACACTGAGATTTTTTTCTCTAGATTATGAGTTGGGGGCCATCCACAAATTATGTAAGGGTTCACACAGGAGGGGGGGAGGGTACACAATTTTTTTACGATTTCTTACGTTCGGGTGGAAGGGAAATAGACAATTCTTCCGTAATAAAATCATGAAAACTAAACATGGTCCTATGAATCTAAAATTCATTGATTATTAAAACTTAATGAATGAATTAGTCTAATTTTTGATAAGCAAACGGTATTAATGCGAAAAAACGATCAAAAGTAAAATACTAGCAAACAACAAAACAAAACACGCAAGGATTATCGGATGATAATGTTATGTATAATGTACATAAATTGACTAATAAAGGTAGTGTTTAAAGTCAAAAACGTCTTATTTAATATAAAAAATATTACGTAAGATGGGGGGGGGGGGTCACGAAAATCTTACGGTTCCTTACGTGAAGGGTAAAAAGACCCTTCCGTAATTTGTGGACGGCCCCTTGCTAAATAGAGGAGAAAAAAGTTTGATTATAAAAAATCAACTACACTAAACTAGTGCTCTCGATTACCCCGTTCTTGGCCTTCGTAGAAGTGCTAGCTCCTGCAGTTTCTTAGGGGAGTAGGGCGAAAGTGTTTGCAACATTGTATATATAGATATATATTTCAATTGGAAACGAGTCAGGCGGCCCTCACTGTTTACATTTCAATCGCGCCGAAATCAGTCAGAGTAGAAATTTGAAGGCAACCCCCGACACTTGACTGAAAGCTAGAGTTTGGTGTACTTCTGATAAAATGAAGGGGCCAGTTTTTGGGAAAAGGATCATTTTTGGCCATTTCTTGGAACAACCCTTGTAGGTCGCGAACCTGATGTTCTAGCGACTTTTTATCGGGCTTAAATTCGTGGTGAAATCCCGAGCTTCAGGACGATTTAATCGAAGAAAAGGCTTTCGTCGCCTATCTTCAGCAATAACATATTTTCTTTTCAATATAAAGGTTTAGCCTTGACTTTGATCTCTGTTAGGAGTCAGCATAGAATTTCAAGTTCGCGCGCTACGTTTTTTTTTTTGTAAGTTGACAACAATTTTTTTGTCCTAAAGGGTTTAGCGGGATCGGTATGATAAAAATTCCCCCAAGGCACTTTAGGCCGTAATACGATCTATAGGTAACCTGTGGGAGGGGAAAATGTTTCACCCCCTATAGCTTGCATATTAACCCTACTACTCCTAATAATGTGATTTTAAAATTTTGTTTCCTTATACATATTGCTTTTTCTCAGAAGACAAAAATTGAGAGCAAAATGCACGCTCGGAAGCATACATGCAATAATGTTTGAGTTAATTGTTTTGGAGGGAAACATAGATTTAAAAAAAATCGAAAATATTTCCAATAATATTTTTAATACGAAATCGGTTTTGCACAAGAATGAGAATTTTTCTGTAAGTTGCGGATTTCAATACTGTGTTTGATCAAGATTGTTCATCATTTTATAAGTTAATAAAAAACTAGGATCTGATATAGGAAAAATTACATTGAATTTGGATTCCATACATCAAAAAATAGGAGGGGTCTTAGTCTCTCAGACATGAAACTTATTTTTTTATGCCTGTTTTCTGTGCATTTGTTGACCTAGAAAAAGCTATTGACAAGGTAGATAGAAGTAAACTTTGGGCAGTTCTGAAAGTGTGCGGAGTCAATGGATGGCTCCTACAAGCTATAAAAACAATATATAAAGGGTAGCAAAGCGAGTGTAAGGGTAAATGGGAAATTGAGTGACTGTTTCGATATTATGCAAGGAGTTAGACAAGGGTGCGTTATGTGTTCATGGTTATTTATATTATTCATGGATATGTGTTTAAGAATGGCTCTTTTCGGCAAAGAAGGTGTGGATTTCGAAACAGTAAGGGTACGTGGCTTAGCATCCGCAAATGATAAGGTTATTATGGCAGAGTCAATTGAAGACTTGCAAAGAATGTTGAATAAACTTAATGCAAGCATGAAAAGCATGGGCCTCAAAATTAATGAAAAAAAAAACAAAAACTATGGTGTTCGAAGTATTGAGTGAAAATGTAATATGTAACATTGTAATAAACGATAAGAGAATTGAACAAGTTGATAAATTTGTATACCTGGGTAGCTGATTTACTACGGACGGAAAGATAGATGGGGAGGTAGATTGACGCAAAGCAAAGGTAAGAAGGTTATTGGTAGAGCAGGGCAGAAGAGACACTAGTGGACACATGGGAAAGAAATCGGTTAAGATGGTTCAGGCATGTTGAGAGAATGAAAGATGAACGACCAGCGAAACAAGTATATCAAGGGAAAGCAAATGGCGGCGTGCCCTGAGGTAGACCGCGGAAAGAATAGTTAGAATTTGTGAATTAGACCCTAGTTAGAAGAGACATAAGAAGCCATAGAAACACGAGAGCCTGCGTGAAAAAATGCATCGACGTGAAAGAAGCTAGAGAAGTATGCCAGGAGAGAAAAGCATGGCGGAAAATAGTGAATAAAAAAAGTGTAAGCAGAGTGAATGACGCCTGAAACAATGAAAGAGGATTTAGTGTATCTCTATTACGAAAGTGCAAAGTTTGAAACAGAAATGGAAAAAGAATACAATTTAAGAACGAGATTTGCTGTAAAGTATCCTTATATACAGAAAGATGTACTAAGGCATATTATCGCTAAGGTGAAGGACATCAGGACTAATCTACACATCACAGAAGACCGAGCAATGGAGATTAAGCAACAGGTTGATTTGCCGTCGAAAAACGACAGCAATAAATATCAGTTTAGAGGAAGATGTGTCACATGGTGAAGCAGGGGCAACTGATTTTCATCCTTAACCTCTTAATGGTTCAACACCACCACATCCTCTAGAGGTGGATGACCTTATACAAACAGAGGCAGAAGTAGAGGTTGAACAACCAAAAAAGCGACGGAAAGGAACAAACCATATGAACACAGATGTTATGCGCCTTTATTTTTATGCAGAGAAATGTGGACAAAGTGTGAGGAGAGAACATCAAAGACTTTTCTTACTTAAATACCCAGAGCTAGCCACGAAAATAAATGAGCAGAATCTGGCAGATCAAAAACACTCAATATCTGTAAACAGATTGCTTTCGGCTGTTGAAATAGCTGCTATCAAAATGGAAGTCGAACAGCAGCTTCCTATTGATGAACTCCCTTGGAAGATGTGGATTAGGAAAACTTGATTGGAGCAAGGAATAATAAAAATTATGTACCTTATCCATTAGATCCGGATATTGATAATGATGATGTGGATAGCGAAATACCAGAAAAACTACAGCACCTTGAAAGGAATTTTGTTCATGCTTTACTAGAGTTCAGATATGTAGAACCAACACTAAGGCATTCTCTGCTTAAAATGAACATCACAAACGATTTACGTGCACTAATAGAACACATCAACAGCAAGGTTTTACCTACGTATTTGAACGTAACACAAACTGCGTTAGAGGTGCAAACTCTTGTATACTGCACAGCTGTGCCAACCGCTAGAACGCTGGACCGATCTTCATACATGACCTGAAGCTGTACGCTAGTTCAGCCTAGAAACTGCAGCAAGTGATCGATGTCACAAAGCAGTTTTCCAATGATATCCACATGGATTTCGGACTAGGTAAATGCAAAACAGTGCATTTAATTAGAGGGGAATTAGGGACCGCAGAGTTAGAGAACGGGTTTGAAAATGACATCGAGACAATGGCTGCAGGTGAATCATATAAATATCTGGGTATTCTTGAATCTAAGGGTATTCAGCATGCGATAGTTAAGATTAGGGCAATCAATACATATGCCATCCCTGTCCTCACGTACTCTTTCGGGCTCATCAAATGGTCTAACACCGAACTTGAAAAGTTTAACAGAATCGTCCGCGTAGAAATGACGAAGCACCGAATGCACTGAAAAAATGCAGTGATTAAATAAGTAGTTCTACCACGAAATATAGGGGGCAGGGGCGTTGTACATGTCAAAAAACTGTGTAAGTCACAAGTTATACTGTTGCGAGACTATTTTAACAGCAAACGAAACGTTGCGCTTTACAGCACCATTTGTAAAGCGGATCTTGACTACACGCCCTTGAATTTGTCCTTAGATGGGAACTTGAATATCAGGGCAGAAACCATAAAAGAATTAGAAGTGCAATGGAGGCAGAAGACTATCCACGGCGAGCACCCAAAAATGTTAGATCATCAAGAAGTGGATAGTGACGAATTCAATATTTGGCTAAGAAAGGGTGCTCTGTACTTCGAGACGGAAGGATTCGTCATTGCGATACAGGACAAGGTTGTCAGCACCAGCATTTATCGCAAATACGTCTTACTTCAAGACCTGATTGACCGGTTCCGAATATCTGGAGATACTAACGAATCCATATAGAGCACATTATTGATGGCTGTCGCGTAATGGCTCAGAGAGGATATACGCACAGCCCTAAACCTAGGACTCTTAAAAGAATCGACGCCACTCTATAGATACATTTCAATGCCTGTTTTAGAAAGCGAATCTTAAATCTTATATTGGGATGTTACTCTCAAAACGGATCACTACATCCGGGCCAATCGACCTGACATCGTGATGCGTGAATAAAAGGTGGAAGATTGTACATCATCGACCTTGCTTGTACACTTAACCGAAATTTGCAGTCAACCTATACAACCAAGATTCACAAGTATAGCGAGTTAAGACATGAAGTAAAGAGCATATGGAGGAATGTGAATCATGCATCTACTCATCCCATTGTGATTTCGGTTACAGGTATTGTGCACGCAAGATGCACTGAACAGCTTGAACATTTAGGAGTCAGTAGGGTATTAGCACCATCTCAGAAGATGGTTTTATTAAACACCTGTCGTATTGTAAGAAACTTTCTTGTCCATCAGGAAGCAAGCGAATAAAAGCCTTTGAAGTGGCAGATGGTAGCTCTAAGAGAGCATTCAGAGGTGACTGTTGTCACCTCCAACGCTCGCGGTCGCTCGTAATTGTATGCCTACAGCATCATCGCAGGAGGTTTCAAGCATCGTATTATATTAACTAATAACATCCTGATCTAATCAGTGACTTGAGTTAGTACGTGGATATGAAGTATAACCGGGTTCACCAGAGTAAAAGTTTTGAATATATAATAGAGTATTGAAAGCCCAACATACAGAAAAATGCGCGTTCTTCCACAAAGTACAATATTTACAGAGAATAAAAAATAATTTGGAAAATTACATTATATTAAAGGTAGTAGGAATAAGATGCATGCTAGGGGTCTGAAGGTTGGTCAAACGTTTTTCATTCACACAGTCTACCTTAGATCGTATTAGGACCAAAAAACTCTTGGGGGCATTTTCACCGTACTTACTCGAGTTAAAAATTCTTCGACTTGGCTTCCACTTAAATTGCCCCCAATCAAGACATGCAGAAGTCGAAAAGTTCGACTTGAGCATGTCTCGGTTTTGAGACGATGAAAGACTTCAATCTTTGTCTTGGACACAATGTTCTATGTCTTGTCTTCTATTCATGTCTTAAGTCGAAATTTTAAGACTCCAAGACGAGCAGTTTATAACTTCGAGTGTATACCTGCCTAAACAAAAAGGGTAATTCTGACTGTCATAAAAGCTAATCTTTGTTAATGATTAAATAATCTTGTATATTTTTATGCATTATATATATTATATACGAATTTTTATTTGTCTTATGCTTGCTTGACGAGGATACCGAAAATCCTTCTACAAAGTTAAAATTTTAATTTTTTGGAAAACATTTTTTAAGGGTTATACTCGTTTAGACCCACAGATTCTGATTTTCTTAATTAAAAATAACTAATTTAATAATTAGAAATAATTTCATTCATCAATTTTATTTTCACTCCTGAGTTAAAAAACGTTCGTATTGAGACAAGTTTACGCCGAACATCTCAGTCAAGACAAGGCTCGTCTTGAGACAAGTAAACGTCGCGTTACCTCTTATGACCATAGGGTTTTGAGAGTTTTGAGACGCAGTCAAACATCGATGTCTTAGAGACGAACTCAAGATGTCAACAAGTCGAACTCAAGTCGAAGCCTTTTTACTCGGGTATCCCGCTAGATCCGTTACTCAAAACCTTTATGTGATATAAAGATTTCGCTTTTAGATTCGGATTCAGTGAAAACAAAACCAATCGAAAATTAGAGTAGCTTATAACTTTCTAAATGTTTCATATAATTTAAAATAAATTTTTCAGAATATTCATTTATGCTTTGAATATAATTAACTATTTATGTTTAAAAACTGTAGACAGAATCCATTATTTAGTTGCCTTTAATGTTTTTAATGTTTTTAAGAAGCAGTCTCGACGTAGATTTCTCCACCTGTCTCGATCTCCGAATACAAGGACGTCATCGATTCTAGTAGAAAAATTAGAGACAAAAGCACACATTTTCATGCATAACTAAAAATATCACATAATAATTGTGAAATAAAACCATTTTAACGAT
This sequence comes from Druon quercuslanigerum, assembly GCA_010014905.2. Taxonomy (NCBI): domain Eukaryota; kingdom Metazoa; phylum Arthropoda; class Insecta; order Hymenoptera; family Cynipidae; genus Druon; species Druon quercuslanigerum. Next base: position 5,666 of record JAAAKG020080431.1, on the reverse strand, counting down.
GAATAATAGTGAGACCAGGACAAAATGAACATAGTTATCATTTTCAGAGAAATATGTATTTGCAATCTATTGTAGTTTTTTATAATTGCAAGTAGTCTTATCAATTCTATGAACCTTCATGTATCAATTTCATGAAAGGGGAAGTGTTCCAGAAACAGTGATTGCGATAAAATATAAAAATTATAAATTGTGGTTATCTATCCTCTTGCACCAAGCTCTGTTTTATAAATGTTTGAAAGTTAAAAATTAAAATTTAAAAATGGTTAATAAATGTCTTTAATAAAGTCGGTTTTTCAATTACCATTCATTTGAAATTTTTTATTTTTAGCATATTTCTACCTTTTGATTCAAATAATTTGTAAACTGTTTTTATAAAATTGACACCTAAAACACAGAATTTTTCACCCATATTGACAGAACAATTCTAAAAATAAAATTTGTAAACAAAAACAATTGTAGCAGCTCTAACTCTAGAATTTCTTTGTAAAACAGTGTTTACAATAGCATGCTATTATATCAAAAATTAATATAGTGGGTTTCGGCCTTCAAAACTAAGTTTTTTTTGAACAAATGGAATGGATATTACATTAATTCTCATAAAACTTGCGAGAATTTAAAAAATTCACTATATCAAACTTGACAAGCGAAGTTTAAACTATAGTAATACATTTTATTCGAAAGAGCGAAAACATCTTCTGAATTTGCCATGCAAAGCTTATGAAAATCTCAAACGACTATATGAAAAATGAAAAATAACTCACTCCACCGAAAGATTTAACCTTCAGAAGGAGGAACTAAATACACAAATTAAATACAATCAAAGACGGACATACGTGTAAAATTATAATTTTTATTATTATATACTTTTCTTTTATTATAAAACACTATAGAATAAGAGGATAGAAGTGGGAGAGACCGTTCCGGTCTTTCCTACAATTAATTGTTTAACATTTTAGGGGAGGCATACGCTAGATGAGCACATCGGTTCCAATGAGGCACACAATTTTCTTTAAAATATATTATATTTGTTGCCTTTCTTTTCAGAAATAACAGGAACGCACCGTGAACATAAAATTAAAATTATTAAAATTTTAAGAAAAGAAAATATTGTAAATAACAGTTCATATCATAAACCTAAAATTTGCCGTAAAGTTTGTCGAACTCGAATATAGTAACACGTTTATACACAATTCATTAATGAAAATATGTAACATAGAAATTTTCATCATAATTATGACTTAGGACGGAATGAGCCAGGCTTATGGGGCGACATGAGAGACTCTTGTCTTGATTCTCATAACCTCTTTATGGAGCTAGAAAAAAAGTTTTCATTTGCAAGATTTGAGTCGTATTGACTGAAATGTTTGAAAAAGGGTGAAGAGGTAAAGAACAGTTGCAGTGGGAGAACTTACAGAAGCAAAACTATCCTTCGTGGTTAGAATTGTCTATGGCCGTTACTGTAAAATCTATTTTAAAGAAATTCTATTGTCAGAGCATGAAGAGGTGGGATTGGGATTATTTATAAAGTGACACAAAATTTGTTTAGGTTAAACAAAATATTTCTTAAACTCATACTGATAATTTCTTTTGTAAAGATTCAAACTAATCTTTGTTTTGTTTTAACCAAAGTTTTTCTCCATTTCAAATACATTTTGTTTAATTTAATTTAAATTATTTATAATATAAATAAAAATTGGTTTAAATAAAGTAAAATGCATTTAACGAAATTTATTAGTTTGTCAAATAAACTTGTCTCAGTCTAGACAGAAAATTTTGCAATGCATGCATTGAATCCATTCTAAATGAGTAAACTATACTGTTCCATTCAAATTTCTACAGCAATCTTTCCATCAATTTTTCAAAATGAAGAATAAAAAATATAGTGATCACTGCTATTCTAACTCCAGTTTCAATTAATCCTTCTAGTGCATTCACTACTGAATAAGCTTTCGAGCTCGGTGAATCCAAATAGCATTATATAGCTTATTTAACTCTTCAAAACCTTTACTGAGTAACTCAATATTTTCGTTGGCTTCAAAATTCAGAACTGCTAAAAATGATATTTACAATTTAATATTTAATTTTTACACTGACGCAGTTTTTCTGATATCTGGCTTAGTGTCAGATTTCATTTCATATCATTTCATTTTGATGCGAATTCTGTTTGTAAAATTGTAAATTATAGTGCCACAGAAATAACTGTAATTTTATTTTATTTCGTTTCATTATAAATGTAAGCGAAGAAATGTTTTGCTATGAGAATTTTTGCATAAATAAATTTGAAGGGGTCAAGAGTTGAGAGCAACAAGAATTTCTTGTGGAGTTCGTGGCTCTGGATTCGACATTAAAAATTTCACTTCGCTATACGTCGCAGATTTCTAATAGCTGTAAAGGGGGGGGGGGGTTGTTTAATAGAGAGGAAGTAGTGGTTATAAGCGTTTCGATAGAAACTTGTGTAATACCTTCTGGCCCGAAAATTTCTCTATGGAAAGATCAGATTTTCAAATGTCCTTTATGTTGATTTTTAATTTCGAAAAAGTAAGAGTTGACTTTTTAAGATCTGTATTCTGCTAGTTCGTGTTTCTTTCTCTAAATTTTTAAAATTTGTTAAATTTTTTTTATTTTGAACTTTAATGTTTTAAACCTTATGCTTTTAACATATTTTTGTATACACTGGAACCTGGATTGAATTACGGTTTCTGGTATTCCCTGCAATTGACCTTGAAGCTATTTCCAGCGTCCGCACACTGTCTCTTTATCGCTATGCTGCTGGTGATTACGCATGGTTGAGCAAGCTAATTCCATGTCCTAGTGTAATTGTGAAATAGAAAGAAGAGAAATTCTGATTTTACTTGCAATTATCACATGGGACGAAAAGAGCCACTGTCCTGGGGCGGCATGAGTCACCTCTTTCTGTGCAATAACACAACCGCGTTGTGTAGCAATCTGCAGGTTAAGATGCAATTTCTCATCATATGACCTTTTGCAATGTGTTAGTTATGGTGCGCATGGTGCAAACACATAAAAAAAGATTTTAGTCGACAAAAATGATAAGACAAAAGTATGACAGCTGCACTGTTAGGTCTGTATCTGAACGTTATGGATAGGAAGTAGGACAAACAGGTAACATATTTCTTAAAAACCTAACATATTTGAGCTGCAGCATCATCTAAAGTAGATGAGTCTAGTGTTTGGAAATTATTTTACTGTACATTAATTTTTACCTAGACAATGTACATGAGAAAGTCTGAAAATTTCTGTATTTATTTCTGTAATACAATTATTGATAGGTATGTTTAAATCGTTTTTCTAATGACTATTTGTGGAGTCAGTTTTGGTGGAGGTTAGGATTGAGGATTACATAATTTTAACATCAAATACTTTAACCGTTATACAAAATAGTTAGAAACAATGTGTAAGGTAGGTTTTCGCTTTTTAATATTATAACTTGATAATACTCTTACTAATAAATAATATATCATAAGTAATTTCATTAATTGGCTCATTCCGCCCCAATACATGGACCATCCCGCCCCAGACATGGGCCGATATGATTCAAACACACTACTTTTTTAATTTGGTTTCCAATCCCACATATACTTTTTACATTCTCATTAGAGAATGTATTAGATTTGTGTAAAATTTGACCCCCCCCCCCCATTTTTGTCAAACGTCCCCGTTTTGAGACCCCTTGAATCCGAAAAACAGGTTTCTATGAATGTGTCTGTCTGTCTGTATGTATGTCTGTCTGTCTGTTATCACGATAAGTTGTGAAAATATATTATATTAGATTGGCTTTTGGTACATTCTTTAAATGTCCTATAATAAAGGTCAAGTTCCTTAGCCAGCCATTTTGGATTGAAATTTAAAAAGTGAGTGCATTTTGAATATTTTTAAGACCATTTTTTTCCATAATTGTCTGCACGGACGTTCTTAGTATCCAAAAAGGCGAACAATTTATCCTGAAGACTTTTTTTATAAAACCAAAAATTACCAGAGTTATGGTATTTACAAAATTCCATAAAACACATGAAAATTAACATTTTAAGCCGAAAAGCGCACGATATACAAAAAGTGAAGAGAAGAAAAATGTTGCTTTTTGAATTCCATAAAATATTATCATAACAACTTTTTGAATTTTCTTGAAAAATCAAAAATTAAAATTTTGACATAATAAAGAACTAAGAAAAATAAGAAAAAAGATAAGTAATCAAAAATTGTGCATTCGAAAAAGACCTACAAAATTGGTTATAAATCACTTTTGGATAGGATGAGCAGTTTTCGTTTTATGCGTGAAAAAGGTCAATAACAGTCGTGGGCACATTCTCATCATGACTTTTGTCTTTTAATTTCTGTTTCGTCTCTTGTGTGCGTTTTCAAAAAATTTAATTTTGTTACGAGTAAAACAAAAAACAGAACTATCAGAAAATTATTCATGACAAAGTAATTCATTATTACAATTCTCCTCAGAGAATGTACTAAATTTGTGTAAAATGTGTCCGATGCAGTTTTTGTAAGCGGTCCACGTTTTGAGAACCCCTGAATCCGAAAAAAAGGTTTTCACGTATGTATCTGTCTGTGAGCACGAAAATTTTAAAACAAAATTAATCTATTGTATTAGCCTTAACAATTTATCTGTATGGCTTTTTTATAAAACCAAAAATTACCAGAGTTATAGCATTTAAAAAATCCCAAAAAACAAATGAAAATGAACATTTTAAGCCAAATAACGCACGATTTGGAAAAAATCAGGAAATAAATGTTGCTTTTTGAATGCTTTACAAGATTATCATAACTTTTTGAATTTTTTTAAAATTTGAATTTTAAATTAAAATTTTTTTGTTCAACAGTTTCACAGTTCAACGCTGCTGACCCCCCCCCCCCCCCGGCCACATTAATCGATGTTTCATTGGACTGTTGTTGTAACTAGAATCTCGACCCTAGTCGCTTGGAGACTCTTTTTGTAAATTATTAGGGGATAATACAATAGGGCACCACAACTGCGATGTAGAACAAGCTGCGATAGAAAACTTACTTGACAAAGTGTGTGTTATTGAGGTTAGGGATATAATTTAGAAGTTAAAAAAATAGTCAGGCTGCAGTGTATACTACATGTGTAACTTTTTAAATCGTAAAAATAAAACTAGAAATGAGCAAATTCAGTTTTTGAAAAAGCGGCTGAAGTTGTAATAAAATGTTAATAACAAATGTTTTTTTAAACAATATAATGAAATTGTGTGTTTTAATGTCAATGCAGGTTATTAGTAGTAATAATATACATTAATGGAAATGATTATGGGTGACAAAGCGCGTGTAAGGGTAAATGCGAAATTGAGTGACTGGTTCGATATTATGCAAGGCGTTAGACAAGGATCCGTTAGGGCCTCATGGCTATTTATATTATTTATGGACACGTGTTTAAGAATAGCTCTTTTCGACATGTGGATCTCGAAACAGTAAGGGTACGTGGGTTAGCGTTTGCAAATGATAAGGTTGTCATTACAGCATAAAGAGCATGGGCCTCAAAATTAACATAAATAAAACAAAAACTATGGAGCTCGAAGGAAAGAGTGAGAAAACAATATGCTTCATTGTATTAAATGATGAGAGAATTGAACAAGTTGATAAATTCGTATACCTTGGTAGCTTATTTACTAGGGACGGTA
>JAAAKG020080420.1:0-16829 GCA_010014905.2 Druon quercuslanigerum | reverse complement strand
TTAAAGTTATATTAAGGATGTAAAAAAGGTTATCGCTAATAACTTGATAGTTGTGGCTTTTAGGTGAGTGTATATTTATACAAAATAATATTGTTTATAAGGCCATAAATAAATAATGGCTGGTCGCACGCAAAAATATCAAGAGAGTGAAAAGATTTATTTTGTGTCATCGATTATTAAAACAATTTAACAAAATTGAATTTCATAATTAAGCGTTTTTGTTAATTATAATATATATAAACAATAAGACTAGTTATAAAAAATATTACCCAAGTAATTACATTGTTTATAGCTATATTAAAGATGTAAAAAAAGGTAATCGCTAATAAAATGAAAATTGTGTCTTTTAGATGAGGATAATTTTATAAAAAAATACATTGTTTATGATGCAATAAATAAATAATGGCTAGTCGTACGCATAAATATCACAAAAGGGAAAAGATTTATTTTATGCCATAGATTAATAAAAAAATTGAATTTTATAATTGAGCGTTTTTGTTTATTACAATAATTATAAACAATAAGGCACAGTTATCAAAAATATTACTCAAGATATTTACATTATTTATGGTAAAATTAAGGATGTAAAAAAAGGTAATCGCTAATAAGTTAAAAATTGTGTCTTTTAGAGGAGGGTAAGTTTATAAAAAAATACATTGTTTATACGGCCATAAATAAATAATGACTAGTCGTACGAGAAAATATTAAAAAAGTTAAAAGGTTTATTTTGTGCCATATATTAATAAAACAATTGAAAAAAATTGAATTTCATAATTGAGCGTTTTTGTTAATAACAATATTTATAAACAACAATGCGCGGTTATAAAAAATAAAACCCAAGATAATTACATTGTTTATGGTAAAATTAAGGACATAGAAAAGGTAATCGCTAATAAAATAATAATTGTGGCTTTTAGGGGAGGGTATGTTTATACAAAATTACATTGTTTATAAGGCTATAAATAAATAATGGCTGGTCGTACGCAAAATTTTTAAAAAAGTGAAAAGACTTCTTTTGTGCCATAGATTAATAAAACAAACAAAAAATTAAATTTTATAATTGGGCGTTTTTGTTAATAACAATAGTTAAAAACAATAAAGCGCGAGTATAAAAAATACTACCCAAGATAATTACATTGTTTATGGTACAATTAAAGAAATAAAAAAAGGTAGTCGCTAATAAAATCAAAATTGTGGCTTTTAGAGGAGGCTAAGTTTATAAAAAAATATATTGTTTATGATGCAATAAATAAATAACGGCTCGTCGTACGAAAAAATATCACGATAGTGCAAAGTTTATCCATGTGTCGAGGATTAATAAAAAAATGTAAGTCAATTCTGGCTACTGAGGGCCATTGTTTATATCAATTGTTATAAACAATTTAGCAAAAGAAATTATGAACTAAAAATTATATTAATAATGTTAGATAAGGCTTTCGCAAAAATTTAAAGCAATATTATGAAACTGGTTTTTTCTAGATGATTGTTTATTAATAAATAAAGATTCTAAACGGTTTTCTCTTAAAAAAAAGCAACTTCTTAAAAACAATTTTAGAAACGAAGTTTTTATTCGATCGGAAAATTTCTTTTTCCTATCAAACCATCTATCCTCGATATAGCCATTGTACAAGTCTTAAATTTTTCTGAGAAATAGATTCCGAGGTAACACTCTGCAAATATGGCAATTTTGGTAAAAAAATCAATTGTTTATACCCTGTACATTGCCAACGGTCCATCGTACGAAAAAAGTGCAAAATGCAAAAAAGTTTTATTTTTGTTCAGCCATGTTAAAAATTATTTTATAATTTTTTTTTTGCAAAAAAATAATTAAATTATTTTTAAAAATTCTTTTTTTTATATTCTTCTCTCGATCTCTCTAGTAGCTTAGTCGTAAAAGAACTCAACCGGCAAGCGGTAGATCTGTGGTTCGATTCTCAGTGGAGAAGATTTTTTTACAGAAAAAATTTACTGGTAAATACCTGTTTTTGACAAAAGTAAAATAGGTATAAAGTTAGAGCACAAGGTCGGATACTTTCCGGACAGAACTCGTATATCTTGATAATCTTTTTCGCAATTAAAAAAAAAATTGACTCACTTAAAGTTACTAAAAGTCCTTCATCTGCAACAGTACCAATTATAAATGGGTGATCTTTCATTTTATTTTGAGCCATTAAATTTTGAGGACTGTCTGTCAAAAATGCTTCTTCAGATTCCAATTCGTCTGTTGGTGTCCAATTCAATATGGGGAAATTGTCCGTCGAATATTCGACTACGTTCACTAATTTATTAGCGCTTGTTTTTCGTAAACAATTTATAAAATCTTCAGAGCTGCTGATTGGACAATCAACTTTTTTAGCAACGTCTTTTAGGAAAGGTGCAAAGGTGGTTTTCTTTCGATAGGCCCAAGGAGCTAATGCGCTTCCACTTTGAATAACATATTGATGAAAGAGGCCTAGAATAAAATAAGAATTATAATAATTTTTATATAAATAACAAATAAAATGACCATTTTTAAAATTAAATTTAAGAAATTAAATTTAGAAGAAATTTAAATTTAAATTCTTTTTAACGTCTATCTGCAGCACGGTCTGGTAGACCGCACGACCACACGTCGATACTAATTCGTACTTCTTCGCTCAAAAGAAGGATAATTGGGACCTGGCGTATTATAAACCTTAAAAAAATTGAAAAATAAAAATAAAATTTTGAGTATGCTGTGGACGTGCGGTCTCAAGGACCATCTATGAGTTTTGAATTGATACCGCCTACCTAGGAGAAAGTGCAAGAAAAACTAAAGCCAATAATAACGGTAACTTCGTGGAATAACAGAGAGAGAGAGAGAGTGGTGGGGAGGGAGAGAGATACATATTGAAACCGTGGTGCGGTCTATGAGACCGCACGACCACGCTCCAAGGCTGAAAATAATTTTTAATACAAAATAAAAATTTCGAATAACTATTAATTCAGTCGTTCATTTCACAGGATTCAAAAGGATTTATTTTTTTTAACCTTTCAAAATTCTTGCAAAGCTTTCTTTTTTTATTTTTGAAAAATCGAAAAATTTGAAAAAATATGGTAAAATTATTTGTGAATCCTTTCAGAACCTCAAAACGTTTCGAATATCTTAATAATTCCAATTTTTAAACATTTTTTTTGAAAATTCGAAAAAGTTTTAAAAAATGACTGAAACTTCCATATACTTATTGCCAATTTTTGACATTTTTAAAATTTTCTCTTTAGTTAATTTGTAAAATCTTTTTATTCATTTTTATATATTCTTATTCTTATTCTTATTGCCAATTTTTAAAAAATTTTTATATTATCTTACATTTTTCTGAATAAAACATTTTTAATTTTCCCCCGATGTATTCAGAAATAATATATTTTTTAATCTTTCAAGATCCTAAAAATGTTTCTTTTTAATTTTGAAACATCTAAATTTTGTTTTAAATTATTAGAAAATTTAGCTAAATTATTTGTGAATCTTTTCAAAATTTCTAAGCCTTACAAGAATTTCTTAAAATGATTCCAATTTAAAAAAAAAATTTAATTAGAAAAATTGGCTTAAAAACTTCCATACAATTTTGATTTTAAAAAAATATTCTATCACAATTAATTTTTTGAAACAAAATATTTTTTTTTATTTTCTTAGGATTCAGAAGAATTTATTCTTTTTTTTTACTTTTCAAAATTCCTGCGAAGCTTTCTTCTTTAAATCTTGAAACACACAGTTTGTATTAAATTTGGATAAAATAGGGCAAAATTATTTGTGAATCTTTTCAAAAATTCAAAGTTTTATACATTTTTTTTGAAAAATCGAAAAAAAATTTTAAAAGTGCCCGAAACTTCAATATTTTTATTTCCAATTTTTAAAATTTTTTAATATTATCTTAAATTAAGAATTTTTTAATAAAACATTTTTAATTTTCCCCGGATGTATTCAGAAATAATTTTTTTTCAATCTTTCAAGATTCCTAAAAAGCTTTCTTTTTAATTTTGAACCATCTAAATTTTGTTTTAAATTAGGAGAAAAATTAGCTAAATTATTTTAAATTTTTTATAATTTTAAAACGTTCCAAGTATCTTTTAAAATAATTTCAATTTTATATGCATTTTTGTTTTGAAAAATCGAAAAAGTTAAAAAAAAATGCCCGAAAGTTCCATATTATTATTGCCAATTTTTGACATTTTTTAATTTTTCTCCTTAATTAAATTTTCTTCAATAAAACATTTTAAATTTTCCCCGGATGTATTTAGAAATAATTTTTTTTTAATGCTTCAAGAACCCTAAAATGGTTTCTTTTTAATTTTGAAAAATCTAAAATTTTTTTTTAAACTATTAGAAAATTTAACTAAATTATTTGCGAATTTCTTTAAAGTTTCAAAATGTTCCGAATATCTTTTGAAATGATTCCAATTATTTATGCATTTTTTTTTAATGAAAAAAGTTTTAAAAAAAGCCCGAAACTTCCATATTCTCATTGCTAATTTTTCACATTTTTCAAATATTAACTTAAATTGAATTTTGTTAAATAAAACATTTTAATTTTTCACTGGATGTATTCAAAAACGTTTTTTTTTGTAATTGTAAATTATGTTTTTAATCATAAGAAAATTTAGCTAAATTATTTGTGAATATTTTCAAAATTTCTAAGCCTTACTAAAATCATTTTAAATTATTGGAATTTAAAAAAAATTAAAAAATTAGAAAAATTGACTTAAAAACTTCCATACACTTATTAAAAAATATTGATTTTAAAAAAAAAATTCGATTATAATTTTTTTTTCAACAAAACATTATTCCTAATTTTCTCAATATTCAGAAGAACTTCTTCTTTTTTTTAACCTTTAAAAATTTCTGCGAAGCTTTCTTCTTTTTTTTTTTAAAAATAGAAAAAGGTAAAAAAATTCCCAAAACTTCCATATTCTTATTGCTAATTTAATTTTTTTTTTATTTTTAATTTCACCCGGATGCATTCAGAAATAAATTTTTTTTAATCTTTAAAGATTCCTAAAAAGCTTTCTTTTTAATTTTGAAGCATATAAATTTTTTTTTTTATTTTAAGAAAATTTAGCTAAATTATTTGTGAATTTTTTCAAAATTTCTAAGCCTTACAAGTATATTTTAAAATGACTCAAATTTTTTTTTAATTGGACAAATTGACTCTTATTAACAATTTTGAATTTTTTGAAAAATATTCTATTATAATTTATTTTTTTAAAACAAAACATTATTTCTAATTTTCTGAGGATTCTGAAGAATTTTTTTAACCTTTTAAAATGCCTGCGAAGCTTTCTTCTTTTTCCTTTTTGAAAAATCGAAAAAGTTAAAAAAAATGCCCGAATCTTCCATATTCTTATTGTCAATTTTTGACATTTTTCTAGTGTTATTTTCAGTTACATTTTTTTTAATGAAACAGTTTTAATTTTCCTTGAATGTATTCAGAAATATATATTTTTTAAATGTTTCAAATTTCTTAAAAAGCTTTTCTTTTCATTTTAAAGAATCTAAATTTTGTTTTAAATTATTAGAAAATTTAGATAAATTATTTGTGAATCTTTGCAACATTTCTAAGCATTACGAGAAATTTTTAAAATTATTCTAATTTCTAAAAAAATTGAAGAATTAGAAAAATTTACTTAAAAACTTTCATACTATTATTAACAATTAAAAAATATATATTTTATTACATTTAATTTTTCAAAACAGAAAATATTTTCTAATTTTCACGATTCAGAAAAATTTATTCTTTTTTTTTCTAACCTTTCAAAATTCCTGCAAAGCTTTCTTCTTAAAATGATTAAAACCCTACATTTTGTATTACATTTGGATAAAATATGGGGAAATTATTTGTGAATCTTTTCAAAAATTAAAAACGTTCCGAATATCTTTTAAAAGAATTCTAATTTTTTAAACATTTTTTTTGAACAATCGAAAAACTTTTTAAAAAATGCCCGAAAATTCCATATTCTTATTGCTATTTTTTGACATTTTTCAAAATTCCTCATTAATTAAATTTTTTTCAATAAAACATTTTAAATTTTCTCCGGATGTATTCAGAAATATATTATTTTTTAATCTTTCAAGATTTCTAAAAAGCTTTATTTGTAATTTTAAAGCATCTACATATTTTTTATTAGAAAATTTAGCTAAATTATTTGCAATCTTTTCGAAAATTCAAAGCGTTCCGAATATATTTTAAAATAGTTCTAATTTTTTATGCATTTTTTTTTTTGTCAAAAAAGTTTGAAAAATGCCTGAAACTTCCATATTCTTATTGCCAATTTTTGATATTTTAAAAATAATTGTCTTCAATTAAATATTTTTTTTTTATAAAAAATTTTTAATTTGCCTTCAATATATTCATAAATATATTTTTTAATCTTTTAAGATTTATAAAAACCTTTATTTTTATTTTTGAAGCATCTAAATTTTCTTTTATATTATTAGAAAATTTTGCTAAATGATTTGTGAATCATTTCAAAATTTCTAAGCCTTACAAGTATCTTTTAAAATGATTCCAATTTAAAAAAAAAATTTAAATAAGAAAAATTCACTTAAAAACTTCCATACTCTTATTAACAATTTTTGACTTTAAAAAAATTATCTATTTCATTTAATTTTTCAAAACAAAAAATTATTTCTAATTTTTCCAGGATTCAAAAGAATTTATTCTTTTTTTTTTAACTTTTCGAAATTCCTGCAAAGCTTTCTTTTTTTTATTTTGAAACACCTACAATTTTTATTAAATTTAAATAAAATTTTCAAAAATTGAAAATGTTCCGAATATTCTTTAAAATAATTTCAATTTTTTAAGTTTTTTTTTTTTTTTTTAAAGAGAAAAAGTTAAAAAAAATTCCCGAAACTTCCATATTCTTATTGCTAATTTTTAACACATTTTAAAATTTCTTTACACTTAAAATTTTTTAACCTTTAATTTTCCCCGGATGTATTAAAAAATAATTTTTTAAAATCTTTCGAGATTCCTAAAAAGCCTTTCTTTTTAATTTTGTCGCATCTAAATTTTGTTTAAAATTATTAGAAAATTTAGTTAAATTATTTGTGAATCTTTTCAAAATTTCTAAGCCTTACGAGTATCTTTTAAAATGATTCCAATTTTCTTTTAAATTAACAAATTAGACAAATTGACTTAAAAACTTCTATACTCTTATTAACAATTCTGCATTTTATGAAAAATATTCTATTATAATTTATTTTTTCAAAACAAAATATTATTTTTAGTTTTCTCAGTATTCAGAAGAATTTATTCTTTCTTTTTACCATTCAAAATTCCTGCGGAGTTTTCTTCTTTTTTACTTTTTGAAAATTAGAAAAAGTTAAATTTTCTTTGATAAAACATTATAAATTTTCCCCGGACGTATTCAGAAATAATTTTTTTTCCCTACAAGAACCCTTAAACGGTTTCTTTTTAATTTTGAAACATCCAAATTTTTTTTTAATTATTAGAAAATTTAGCTGAACGATTTGTAATCTTTTTAAAATTTCTAACCTTGCAAGTAACTTTTAAAATGATTCCAATTTAAAAAAAAATTTAATTAGAAAAATTGACTTAAAAACTCTTATACTCCTAATAAAATTTTTGATTAAAAAAGTATTATATTACATTTAATTTTTCAAAAAAACATTATTTCTAATTTTCTCAGGATTGAGAAGAAATTTTTCTTCTTTTTTAACCTTTCAAAATTTCTGCGAATTTATCTGTTTTAAAACTTGAAACACCTACATTTTGTATTAAATTTGAATAAAATATGGCGAAATTATTTGTCAATCTTTATAAAAATTAAAAACGTTCCGAATATCTTTTAAAATAATTCCAATTTTTTCTGTATTTTTGTTTTTGAAAAATGGAAAAAGTTTTTAAAAATGCTCGAATTTCCATATTCTTATTTCCAATTTTTGACATTTTTCAAATTTTCTCTTTAATTAAATTTGTTTTAATAAAACATTTAAAATTTTCCCCGGATGTATTCAGAAATATATTTTTTTTAATCTTTCAAGATTCCTAAGAAGCATTCTTTTTAATTTTGAAGCATCTGCATTTTGTTAGAAATTATTAGAAAATTTATTTAAATTATTTGTTAGTCATTTCAAAATTTCTAAGCCTTACGAGTATCTTTTAAAATTATTTCACTTAAAAAATTCCGTACTCTTATTAACAATTTATGATTTGAAAAAATATTCTATTAACATCAATTTCTTAAAACAAAATATTATTTCTAATTTTCTTAAAATTCAGACAAATTTATTCTTTTTTTTAACCTTTCAAAATTCCTGCGAAGCTTTCTTCTTTTTTTCTTTTTGAAAAATAGAAAAAGTTAAAGAAATGCACGAAACTTCCATATTCTCGTTGCCAATTTTTCAAATTTTAAAAATATTAACTTAAATTAAATTTTGTTTAATAAAACATATATAATTTTCTCCGAATGTATTCAAAAATAATTTTTTTTTAAATCTTTCAAGATTCCTAAAAAGTTTTCTTTTTAATTTTGAAGCAACTAAATTTTGTCTTGAATTATTAGAAAATTTAGCTAAATTATTTGCGAATCTTTTCAAAATTTGTAAGCCTTACGAGTATCTTTTAAAATAATTCCGATTTTTTATGCATTTTTTTTTTTGAAAAATCGAAAAAGTTAAAAAAATGCCCAAAACTTCCATATTCTTATTGCCAATTTTTAACATTTTTTTCATATTATCTTAAATTTTTCTGAACAAAACATTTTTAATTTTCCCCGAATGTATTCAGAAATAATTTTTTTTATCTTTAAAAATGCATAAGAAGTTTTCATTTTAATTTTGAAGCATCTAAATTTTGTTTTTAATTATTCGAAAATTTAGTTAAATTATTTGTGAATCTTTTCAAAATTTCTCAGCCTTACAAGTATCTTTTAAAATGATTCCAATTAAAAAAAATTTAATTAGAAAAATTGATGTAATAGCTTCCATAATCGCATTAACAATTTTGGATTAAAAAAAAATTATATTAAAATTAAATTCATGAACCAAAATATTATTTTTAATTTTCTTAGTATTTAAAAGAATTTATTCTTTTTTTTAACCTTTCAAAATTCCTGCGAAGCTTTCCTCTATTTTTTTGTAATAGAAAAAGTTAAAAAAAATGCCCGAAACTTCCATATTCTTATTGCTAATTTTTAACATTTTAAAACTTTTCTTTTCTATTAAAATTTTTTAACTTTTAATTTTCCCCGGATGCATTCAGAAATTTTTTTTTAATCTTTCAAGGTTCCTAAATAGCTTTCATTTTAATTTTGAAGCATCTAAATTTTGTTTTAAATTATTAGAAAATTTAGCTGAATTATTTGTGAATATTTTTAAACTTGCTAAGCCTTACGAGTATCTTTTAAAATGATTACAATTAAAAAAAATTAAATACAAAAATTGACTCAAAACTTCCATACTCTTAATAACAATTTTAAATTTTTTGAAAAATATTTTATTACATTTAATTTAAAAAAAACTTTATTTTTAATTTTCTTAGAATTTAGAAGAATTTATTCTGTTTTTTAACATTTCGAAATTCCCGCGAAGCTTTCTTCCTTTTTTCTTTTTGATTTATTAATCAACTATTTTTGAAGTTTTCTAAAATAAGCTTAAAGTCTCATGAAGAAATTTCTTTATAATTATATTGTTCTTTTCCAAATTTCTTGCAACAGAACTTTAAAAAAAATGTAAAATTATGGAAAATAGTAAAAAGTATTTTGTCAACAAATACTTTGTTATTAAAGAATGTTTTTTGTTTATTATATAATATTGCAATATCTTTGACTAATGTTACTTTATAAAAATTAGAAGATTTCCACAATTTTCATGTTATTGCAACTCACAACTTATCTCCTATCTCACATTTCTTAACTTACAACTCACAACTCACAACTCATCTTCCATCTCTTAACTCACAACTCACTACTCAAAAATCACAACTCACAACTCAAAACTCACAAATCACAACTCAAAACTCACAACTCCAAACTCACAACTCTCAAATCGCAACTCACAACTAACCTCCTATCTCACATCTCTTAACTCACAACTTACAAATCACAACTCACAATTCACAGCTCATAACTCACAACTCACAACTCGTCTCCCATCTTTTAACTCACAACTCACAAATAACAAATGCCAACTCATCTCACAACTCATCTTCCATCTCACAACTCACAAATCACAACTCACAAATCACAAATGCCAAATCATCTTCCATCTCTTAACTCACAACTAACTACTCAAAACTCACAACTCACAACTCATCTCCCATATGTCAACTCACAAATCACAACTCATAGCTGATCTCCCATCTGTTAAGTTACAACTCATAACTCACGACTTATCTGCCATCTGTTAAACTACAATTCAGAACTCAACTCACAACTCACAAATGCCAACTCATCTCACAACTTATTTTCCATCTCACAACTCACAACTCCAAACTCACAACTCACTAATCACAACTCAAAACTCACAACTCACAACTGATCTCCCATATGTCAACTCACAAATCACAACTCACAGCTGATCTCCCATCTGTTAAGTTACAACTCACGACTTACCTGCCATCTGTTAAACTACAATTCACAACTCAACTCACAACTCACAAATGCCAACTCATCTCACAACTCATCTTCCATCTCAAAACTCACAACTCCAAACTCACAACTCACTAATCACAACTCAAACTCACAACTCACAACTAACCTCCCACTTCAAATCTCTTAACTCACAACTTACAAATCACAACTCACAATTCACAGCTCATAACTCACAATTCACAACTCACAACTCATTTCCCATCTCTTAAGTCACAACTGACAACTCACAGCTCACAAATCACAAATGCGAACTCATCTCACAACTCATCTTCCATCTCTTAATTCACAACTCACTACTCAAAACTCACAACTCAAAACTCACAACTCATCTCCCATATGTTAACTCACAAATCACAACTCACAGCTGATCTCCCGTCTGTTAAGTTACAATTCACAACTCATGACTTATCTGCCATCTGTTAAACTACAAATCACAACTCACAACTTACCTCCCATTGGTTAACTTGCAACTCACAACTCACAGCTAACAAATCACAACTCAAACCTCGCAACTCAAGCTCACTAATCAATATTCGCAACTCAAGGGCGTAGGGGAGGGATAGTATGTGGGGCGGATGAGGAGATAGCGCGATTGTTTTAAAGAATTTCATACTTTAATTTGAATGTTGGACGTTAAATAAGAATTAAAATTTTTTTATAAATTTAATTTCTTGGTTTAAATTAAAATTTTTCAGCTTACCATTCGATGCATTCGAAAGGGCATGCAAATGGACTGAAGCTCCGCCAGCACTTTCGCCCAAGAGCGTGACTCTTTTTGGATTTCCTCCAAAGAATTTAATGTTTTTCTGGACCCACTTAAGGGCCAGGACTTGATCCTTCAAGCCAAAATTTCCTGGAGCTACAGAATCGCCTGTTGAGAGAAATCCAAAAATTCCTAGTCGATAATTGAAAACAACAAGGACAATATCTTTGTCTAGAATGTATGCGGGATGATAAGAAGTACTTCTACTGCTTCCTTCTTGAAAACCTCCCCCGTGAATCCATACCATTACTGGCAGTAAGGATCTGTCAAAATTACTGTTCACCTGCTCACATATAATTTATAATATTTCTTTTTAAAAAATATGAATTTTTTCTCAAAAATCCCTAACTTCTACTGCATGAAGGTGTTTTAACAGATGAATCTGTTAAAGTTACTGATTTAATCAAATTGTTACATAATATGTCTCGATTATTGAGAAATACCTACATCTTAGCAAACGCATAAAACTGATAATAAATTATTGATTAACGCATTGAAAAAGTAACGGATTAGATCAATATAACTTAATGATTTTCAGTCAGTAGAAGTTACTGATTTGCCTGTTACAAAAAAATGATAAAATTATTTCTAAGAATCTACATTTTAGTAACTGATTAATCGTATTCATTAATGACTGATTATGACATTGAAAGTAACAGATTAAATCAAAAGAAATGACTGATGTTACGTCAGTAGAAGACACTGATTTGTCAGTTATAAAAAAATACTAAAATTATTTCTAAAAACGTACATTTTAGTAACTGATTAATCGTATTCATTAATGACTGATCATGACATTGAAAGTAACAGATTAAATCAGAAGAAATGACTGACGTTACGTCAGTAGAAGACACTGATTTGTCAGTTATAAAAAACATTAAATTATTTTAACATACCTATATTGTAGTAAATGGTTCAAACTATTCATAAAAGATTCATTTTTGCATTTAAAGTAATGAATTAGATTAATGGAAAGGACTGATTCTCAGTCAGTGGAAGGTACTGATTTGTCTACTAAAAAAATGGAATTATTTTCAAATACGTACATTTTATTAAGTAAATAATAATATTAGAAAATGATTTATTATTACAATGAAAGTAACGGATTTGATTAAAAGAAATAACTGATGTTTAGTCAGTATAATTGACTGATTTGTCTGTTATGAAAAAAATTATTCCTAAATACCTACATTTTTGTTAATAATTCAACTATTCTTAAATTATTATCAAATTAAAAGTAACTTGTTATATCAACAGAAATAACTGATTTTCAGTCAGTAGAATTTACTGGTTTTTCTGTTATAAAAAAAGATTAACATTATTTTCAAACAACTTATGTTCAACAGTAGAAGTGACTGATTCGTCTGTTATGAAAAAAATTTTTCCTAAATACCTACATTTTTGTAAATAATAAAAACTATTCTTAAATGATTATCAAATTAAAAGTAACTTATTATATCAACAGAAATAACTGATATTCAGTCAGTAGAAGTGACTGGTATATCTGTTATAAAAAAAGATTAACATTACTTCCGTATACCTACGTTTTTGTAAATGATTAATACTATTCATAAATGACTGATTATCACAATCAAAGTAACGAATTAGGTTAATAGAAATGATTGATATTCAGTCAGTAGAAGTAACTGATTTGTCTGTAATGAAAAAAAATACTGAAATTATTTCTAAATACGTAAATTTTAGTAAACGATTATTAATATCCATAAATTATTTATTAGCACATTGAAAGTAACAGATTAGATCAAAAGAAATAACTGATCTTCAGGCAGTAGAGCTGACTGATTTGCCTGTTATAAAAAATGGTAACATGATTACTATAAAAATAAATAAATTGTAGTGAATGATTAAAATTATTCATAAATGATTTACTATCGCATCGAAAGTAACGGATTAGATCTGCAGAAACCACTGATTTTCAGTCAATAGAAGTGACTGATTTGTCTGTTACGAAAAAAATTATTCCTAAATACCTACATTTTTGTAAATAATTAAAACTATTTTTAAGTCATTATCACATTAAAAGTAAATTTTCATATCAACCGAAGTAACTGATTTCAGTCAGTAAAAATGACTGATTTGTCTGCTATAAAAAATTAGTCTTCAATACGTAGATTTTTCTAAATGATTAAAGCCATTCTTAAATGATTACCACATTGAATGTAACTTTTTATATCAACAGAAATAACTGATTTTTAGTCAGTAGAAGTGACTGATTTGTCTGTTACAAAAAAAAATTATTTCTAAATACTACATTTTTGTAAATAATTAAAACTATTCTTAAATGATTATCAAATTAAAAGTAACTTTTTATATCAACAGAAGTAACTGATTTTCAGTCAGTAGAACTGACTGGTTTGTCTGTTATAAAGAGGATTAACATTAGTAAATAAATAATAATATTAAAAAATGATTTATTATTACAATCAAAGTTACGGATTTGATTAAAAGAAATAACTTTTGTTCAATCAGTAGAAGTGACTGATTTCTCTGTTACGAAAAAAATTATTTCTAAATACTACATTTTTGTAAATAATTAAAACTATTCTTAAATGATTATCAAATTAAAAGTAACTTTTTATATCAACAGAAGTAACTGATTTTCAGTCAGTAGAACTGACTGGTTTGTCTGTTATAAAGAGGATTAACATTAGTAAATAAATAATAATATTAAAAAATGATTTATTATTACAATCAAAGTTACGGATTTGATTAAAAGAAATAACTTTTGTTCAATCAGTAGAAGTGACTGATTTCTCTGTTACGAAAAACATTATTTCTAAATACTACATTTTTGTAAATAATTAAAACTATTCTTAAATGATTATCAAAGTAAAAGTAACTTTTTATATCAACAGAAGTAACTGATTTTCGGTCAGTAGAATTAACTGGTTTGTCTGTTATAAAGAGGATTAACATTATTTCCAAATACCTGTATTTTTGTAAATGATTAATACTGTTCATAAATGACTGATTATCGTAATCAAAGTAACGGATTAGGTCAATAAAAATGATTAAAATTCAGTAAGTAGAAGTTACTGATTTATCTGTAATAAAAAAGCTGAAATTATTTTTAAAAACGTACATTTTAGTAAACGATTATTAATATCCATAAATGGTTTATAAGCACATTGAAAATAACAGATTAGATCAAAAGAAACAACTGATTTTCAGTCAGTAGAAGTGACTGATTTGTCTGTCATGTAAAAATATATTTCTAAATACCTACATTTTTGTAAATAATTCAACTATTCTTAAATGATTATCAAATTAAAAGTAACTTTTTACATCAACACAAATAACTGATTGTCAGTCAGTAGAAGATACTGTTTTGTGTATTTAAAAAAAAATGTAGCAAAATTATTTCTAAATACTTACATTGTAGTAAATCTGTCAAATTATTCATAATTGATTTAGTATCACATTGAAAGTAACGGATTAGATCAATAGAATTCACTTATTTTCTGTCAGTAGAAGTGACTGATTTGTCTGTTATGTAAAAATATGTTTCTAAATACCTACATTTTTGTAAATAATTCAACTATTCTTAAATGATTATCAAATTAAAAGTAACTTTTTATATCAACAGAAATAACTGATTTTCAGTCAGTAGAATTGACTGGTTTGTCTGTTATAAAGAAAGATTAACATTATTTCCAAATACCTGTATTTTTTAAATGATAAATACTGTTCATAAATGGATGATTTTTAAAATCAAAGTAACGGATTAGGTCAATAGAAATTAATGATTTTCAGTCAGTAGAAGTTACTGATTTGTCTGCAATAAAAAAAAACTAAAATTATTTCTAAAAACGTACATTTTATTAAACACTTATTAATATCAATTAATGATTGATTAGTACATTTAAAGTAACAGATTAGAACCAAAAAAAACTGATCTTCAGGCAGTAGAACTGACTGATTTGCCTGTTATAAAAAATTGTACAATTGTTACTAAATACGTAAATTGTTGTGAATGATTAAAACTATTCATAAATGAGATTATTATCGCATTCAAAGTATTAGATTAGATCAACAGAAACAACTGATTTTCAGTCAGTAGAAGTGACTGATTTGTCTGTTAGGAAAAAAATTATTCCTAAATGCCTACGTTTTTGTAAATAATGAAAACTATTCTTAAATGATTATCACATTAAAAGTAAATTTTTATATTGACAGAAATAACTGATTTTAGTCAGTAAAAATGACTGCTTTGTCTGTTACAAAAAAAATTAATTATAAATACCTACATTTTTGTGAATGAATAATAATATTAAAAAATGATTTATTATCACAATCAAAGTAACGGATTTGATTAAAAGGAATAACTTATGTTCAGTCAGTAGAAGTGACCGATTTGTCTGTTATGGAAAAAATTATTCCTAAATACCTACATTTTTGTTAATAATTAAAACTATTCTTAAATGATTATCACATTAAAACTAACTTTATATGTCCACAGAAATAAGTGATTTTTAGTCAGTAGAAATGACTGATATGTCTGTTATAAAAAAATTTAAAATTTAAAAATAATAAATAAATTATTCCTCAATACCTACATTTTAGGAAATAATTGAAACTATTAACAAATTATTTGATATCGCATTGAAAGTAACGGATTATATCAACATAAATGACTGATTTGTCTGTTATAAAAAAATTAAAAGTGTTTCTAAACACTTACATTTTAAGAAATGATTGATTATCACACTGAAAGTAAAGTATCATTTCAATAGAAATTACTGGTCCAATTAATGAAAGCTACTGATTGCGCCATTCAAAATTACTGATTTAATTAATAAAAGTTGAAGCCTATTTATTTTAAAATTACTGTATCGGTCAAATCGTCTATATTGAAAAAAATCTTTTCGGTTCAAAAATCACCTTTTTTGTTGAATTTAACTTTTTTTAAATTAAATTATTTTTAGGCGAAAATATTAACTATTACGTTTTTTATTTTTGAAAATCATTTTTTTTTATTTAACGTTTCATTTTTTGGTAAATGATTCTTTATTCTAGTTAAAAACTCATCTGTTTATAAATTTAACTATTTTGTTAACAATACTTCCTTTTTTTGTTTTAAAATATATTTTTTTAGTTAAAATAAAAATATTCCATTTTTTATTAAAAATTCATAGCTTTTAGTTAAAAATTCAACAATTTGGTTGAAATGTAATATATTTTGTTGAAAATTTATCCTTTTGTTAAAAATTAATTCTTCTTATTAAAAATTAATATTTAAAAAAAAATTAAACTACTTGTTTGAGCATTCAACTATTTGATTGAAAATTGTCCCTTTTAGTTAAAGTCAATTGTTTTTCATTAAAAATTAAATTCATTCATAATCAATTTTATTTCAAATGGAGGAATCTTGAAATTAAATTATTTCATATTCTAATTTCGAAAATTTTAAAAGCAT
>JAAAKG020080419.1:0-40648 GCA_010014905.2 Druon quercuslanigerum | reverse complement strand
AAGAAAATGCGCTATATTAAAGTTGTTTTACTGCACATAGAAAGCATTGTGCAACGGTACAAGTTTGGGGTGTAGCGAAACCCCCGGTAACCAGTAGAGGATGAGGTTTTTACCATTACCAGTCTAGGGTTAATAATAGAGATGCAAACATAGGAATATATTATATACATATATACATATATATATTATTTTATTATTATGATATTATATTATATTATTATTGCTAGGAAAAATGCGAGGAGTCCAGTCAGTGTCGCTATTGCAATTCACCTGTTTTGACGGAACTCGCTGCCTTTCTGAATGTCTTAACTTTTGGTTTGAGTCTCATCCGAAAAAGGAACATTTTTCAGACTAAAATTACACAAAAGTCACCTTTTATTAAAAGCGACAACCCAAAATTAAATCCGTTTGAAATTAAATAATTTGATGCCGGTAGAGCTTAACCTTTTGCTTTTTTTCTTTGTTGGAGATTTTAATAATGAAATAATATTTTTGTGCTTATAGATGAAGATTATCAAATTCGATTGGTTCAAAATTTAATAATTTTAGATCGAAAGCTTTTGGTTGATTGCAATTTAAAAGCATTTGATCAAGTGCAAACATCGATCAATTTTGAATTAAGAGCTTTTCGAATCGAATAATTTCAAATGCAAATATTCACAATTACAAAATTTTATGTTTAAACGTTTAAAATATTGTTATTTTTAATAAAAAATTATTCAACTTTCAACTTTTCTTAATAGGTGAAATATGCAACATTAAATCCGATTGGAATTAAATAATTTTATACCGGTAGCTTTTGTATATTTTGAAATTGAAAGCATTCAGAATTGAATGATTTTAAATTGAACTGATTGTATCAATTTTGTACTTAACAAATTCTAAATAGAATAATTTCAAGTAATTATTTCACACCTTAATACTTAAATATTTACAAAAGGGCAAATTTTAATTCTTGAACATTTAAGCTTTTCTTTTGTCGAAGATTCTGATAGTGAAACAATATTTTTATACTATTTTTCTTATTACGCCACTTCGTAAGTGATCTTAAAATTCAAGTTTTAGTAGTTATTGGATTCCAAAATATATCCGAATTGATAGAATTCAAAATTGAATGGTTTCAAATTAAAAGTATTTTATAAATTTTGTATTAAGAGCTTTTTAAATCGAATAATTTCAAATGCAAACATGCATAATTACACAATTTGATGTTTGAACGTTTAAAATATATCCATTTTCAATAAATTTGTATACTTTTTTGCTTATTACGGCAATTTGTAAATTATTTGAAAGCATTCAAGATTGAGTTATTTTAAATTAAAGTTATTTGGTCATTTTTGTATTAAGAACATTCCAAATAGTATCATTTGAAGTCATTGTTACACAATTTTATACTTAAACGTTTATAAAAGGCCAAATTAAAAATCTGGAACATTTAACTTTTTTTATTGAAAATTTTGATAACGAAATAGTATTTTTATCTTTTTTTTCTTGTTATGGCACTTTGTAAATTATCTCAAAATTCAAGACTTAATAGTTGAAGTTTCCTAAATTAAATCCGTGTGGAATTAAATAATTTTATACCGAAAGATTTTCAATTTAAACATAAACAGTTTGTAATTTAACTGAAGATTGAGTGATTTTAAATTGAAAAAGTTGATCAAAGTTGATAAATTCTTGAAATTTGAACAATTGTTTATGGAAAATTTTAATACTGAAAAAATATTTGTACAGTGTCAATTTTTTCTATTGCCAGAATGTCGCCTTTTATACTATTTTTATAAAATTTATTTTCTTTAAAAAATTATTTGCTTTTACGGGAATTTATTTTCAGTCTTTACAGTACAGAATCTCAGTCTTACACTAAATGTTAAACTTTTACCTATATTTTAGCAGAAAAAATGTTCCAATTCGGATGATGCGGTGCGTCCAATATTTCCACGTTCACGCTTCAACCCCCGTGCCTTGAAATGTTTTTCCTCACATTTCTCATTTATCACCGAAAAGTAAATGTGATTTGTCAGGGTCTCTCCGGTTTGTACCCAAATTTGTCCGCCTTCGCTCGAGTCCAAAAAAAATCCACAGCAGTAAAATGCAAGCGAAAGTCTACAAAAGGTTACTAATAAAATTAGATTTAACAATATTAGGTGAAACTGTACGCTGGTCACGGAAAACATAAGTAATTTTATTAACAAAACAAAGAGAAAGCACGCTGGTGCGCGCATACGACAAAAGAGAAATAGTAATTTAATTATATCGTATTAAATTAATGAATATGACAACCGTTCACAAGGCTCCGTAAATCTTCACTGGTGTCGCGTATCCAGCACTTTTTCTTCCCTGGTTTATTCACACAAATCTATTAAATTAAATTATTTGAATATCACAAAATTTTCAAGAAAAATCTACGTATTTATTGATGCTAATTATTTTATAATTAATGAAAGGCAGCTATTTTTCGTAAAAAATGATATTCTAAAGAAGGTATTTGAATCTCCAGAAAGCTTTATGACTTTAATAAACAAATTGTAATCTCTTAATTTCTTTGTGTTGTAGTGAAATCAGAGAAAATGAAGGAAAAGAAAGGCACATACTGTAAACTGAAACCAAATGTTTTAGAGTACTAAAAGCAATTTAGAAGAGTATTAAGATAAAATTATTAATGAAATATTATATAAATCTTTAATTTATGTTCCTCAGGTTATTTAAAATCTATATTTCTTTCGCTTTTCTAAAGCGATGTTGTTATTTAAATTTTTTCCTATGTTTATAAATTATATTGAAACATTTTTAACACCAGTGGAGGTTTAATTTCACAACCACTAATGCCATCATCTTTGTTACCTGATGATACCTTTCTCATCTTGATCATCGTTGCATCTTCCCCATACGTCATTCATTATTAATCTCATTGCATATAGAACATTGAAGATATTATGTGTAAAATAATTAAGTAATAGCGGATCCCACGGATTGGATTGAGTGCTTTAACAATGTTAACGAAATACACAATTTTGTTACTAAATGGTATTCTCGAAAAAAAGGTCGAGTGAAATGTGCACAAGAAAGTAGAACTTTGATTCGGTCATTGAAGCATTTCAAATTAATGTTCACGTTCTGTGAAGTAGTTTTAAAAATGTAGTGCCAATTTTTCTATGCAAGATAAGCAAAAAGTTATATAGTGAGTAAACAGGGTGTCTACCCTACCTAGAATACCTGGAAATGTCAGGGATTTTTTTAAAGTCTGGGAACGTTTCGAGAGCTTGCTTTATTATTATTTTTTTAATTGCAATATAAAATTAAATAAAAATGATTTTTTAATTTGTGAAAGTATGTTTATATTACGGTATTGAACTATTTTGTTGAAATATCGTAGTTTTGGTTGAAAATTATAGTTTTTAGTCGAAAATTGTAGTATCTGGTTAAAAAGTCGTGTATTTTGTTGGAGATTTTTTCTTTTTTGTATATAAAATTCATTTTTTTGGTTGAAATGTTGCCTTTTTTAGTAGAAAATTTCGTCTTTCGTAGAAATTAATCTATTTGGTTGAAAATTCATATTTGAAAGTACATTTTTTAAACCAACATAAACTTTAAAATAGGGTAATTATGAAAAAATATTGCACAAGGAGGTTTGAAAATAATTATGTTGCTTAACAAACTGTTTTTTAAAAAACAAATAATGAAGAAAACCAATATGTGAAACATACATCACTAAATTTTTGTCTAATTCGTCTTTTTTGTATTAAAATTCATCTCCTTTGGTTGAATATAAATTTTTTCACTTAAAATTTGACTCCTATTTTTAGCTGAAAAATCATGTATTTTATTGACAATTCGTTGTTTTGGTAGAAACTAATCTTCTTGGTTAGGAATTCATCTTTTTGAATGAAAATTGATCTTTTTTTCTACAAAATCCAACTATTGTGTTGCAAATTTGTTTTCTTTAATTGAGAATTCAAATATTTCTTTAATATTATTTGTTTTTTGATAGAAAATTAATTTTCTTGTTTGAAAAGTAAACTTATTTTATGAAAAGTTACCTTTTTTTATTGAAAATTAAAGTATTCTAGTTAAATATTCATCACTTTAGTTGAACAATCACCTTTTTTTTGAAATTTTTCTTTTTTAATCTTTTTTGCTGAAAATTTAGTTATTTCATTTTTTATTGAAAATTCGTCTTTTTCTGTTAAAAAATCAACTACTTAGTGGGAAATTTGTTTTTTTTTTTTAGTTGCGAATTCGTATATTTCATTGAAAATTCATGTATTTTGTCAAAAAATCGTCTTTTTATTAGAAAATTAATTTTCGTATTCGAAAATTCATCTATTCCAGTTAAATATTCATAATTTTTGTTGAAAATTTCTTTGTTTTCTTGGATTAAAATTAATAAAAAATTCTTTGGATAAAAATTGAACTATTTGGTTGGCAGTTCATGTTTTTTTTTTTTTAAAATTCGTATTTTTTGGTAGAAAATTAATCTTTTTGATTGAAAATTTAAGTATTTAGTTAAAAATGCATCAATATTCTTGAAAATACAATGTCTTTATTTAAAAAGTTAGGATTTTTACGAGGTTTAAATTAACTTTAATATATTACCCACATTTTTTACCTAAATATGCACTAAATTTTAAGTATAACTATATAAAATAAAATTTTTTTGAGTTAGTATTTAATTCATAGACTTTAAAGGCTAATTCACGAAATGATTAATTATGTTTTTAGTATTATTAATCACGTAATTAATCGATCGTGCTAATATATTTAAGAAAATCTTGTAATATTATTTGTCAAAGCTTTCTCAACTAAAAATATTAATTGAATCGCTAAAAACTGAAAATATTGTTTTAATAAATGCAAAATATTTCAATGGCTCCGTACTTTTAAAAAATATATACCTGGAAACAGCTTAAAATACCTGAAAAAACCTGGAATTGTCAGAGAATTTTTCTCCACGATTTGTGTAGACACCCTGTGAGTTTCGAAATAGCCAAGCCTTCAGGGATTGGGGTTTTGTTAAGTAGAAATCTAAACCAAATTATGTTATTTAACTTTATAAATTTAGGCTTTAGAATCTCAGTGATTTCATTATTTCAATTGCAGCATATTTTATTAGATAATTTATAAGAAAGCAAAGAACCCGATCTTTGATTGCTCAATAAAAAATTATTTTATCAGATTTATTTGAAAATCGAACTTCCATTCTTTACATTTTAATCCCTGTTTGCCTTCTTTAAAATTTATTCCATATTTTAGTATTTTCTTAGCAAATAAACTAGTAAAAGAAAAACTTTATGATTAACACTGTTATTTCTATTTTTATAAAAACTAAAAATATGTTAATTTGAAGAAAATGACATACATGGCATAAGAAATTGATACAATTATAAATATGAAAATTTACTAACAATTAAAGTTATATTTATGTATTAGTAATTATTAACTAGATTATAATAATACGGTAATTATTAGACATTTAAAAACTTATAAAATCCAGTCTTCAATTAAATGAACATTGGCGTAAAAGTTTATCCGACTTTTTGGGTTTCAATGACCGAAAACAATAGGAACCAGCGTTAATATTGAAGATCATAGAAAAATTTTCACTGATTTTTTATTTGTACGAATCTTATATAAACTGTATGTATTACTCGGCGCCACGTTTATAGTAATACAACATTTTTTATTATAACACGAAGAGAAGCCTATTTTCGACTATACTCTTCGTTGGAGAATCCTTTCTCCTTTTATTCACGATGGGCACGATGTTTACAAGATTTAAACATTTTTGTATTATTTATTCCTTTTTTAAATCTTCCTTCGCGTAAGACTATTTTCTTTAATCCTAATTTAAATAATTTTCTACACGATCAAAATATTAAGACTTAATACTCGGAAACCAGTCACAGGAAAACATAACTATTGATTAGATTAAAATTTTGAAATATTGAGCACTGTTGAAATATTTTACAATTTTATCAGAAACTGGCTAAATGTGGCCTACCTTCACCCCAATAACTGTAACAATTGTTTCTAGATAATTTTACTTACTGTAATTTTCTGTTATCTTCACTTTATCAAATGTACAAATTATTCTCTTTAATTTTTATATAAGATTATTTGCACAAACTGAAGTCGTCAACAATGTAGGGAAATAGTGAAATTTTGTATATTGACCGCGTTACTAAGATATAAATCATATTGTACCCCAAAAAAGCGACTAACAGAACTTAAGTCGTTTAATATAATAAGAAATCAGAACTGTAAATGTTATCTGTGATTGATTTTAAATTCGCAAGAATCTTTAATCTATCGAAGTATTTCCTGGGTGACGAGAAGTAACAAATACATATTGTTATTTGTACAATCTCGTAGCTATCAAGCCAAAAAGCCTTGCAACCCAGCGTTGATTTTGCGTTTTCGACTTGTGTATTAACCAACCACAAATATAAAAAAATAAATACTGCTTGCCGGCAAGTATGTAAAGTTTCGACAGTCTTGTTCATTTTCTTTACAAGCGAACAAGCGTTCCCTTTTTAGTTAGTAATTTTTCAGCAATTTTTAATATATTAGACATTTTTAATATATTTAGAAATTAAACTACCTGCTTAAAATTTAAACTAATTTATTAAAAATTAATTTTTTTTATTGAAAATATAACTACTTTGTTAAAAATAATTTTTTTTAAATCTAAAACTTGAACTATTGCAGTAAAAAGTTTAAGTATTTTGCTAGAAAATTTAAGTATTCTATTCCTGGTTGAAAATTTATTTTCTCCCTCTTTTTTCAATTGTTTTTTTTTGTCTCTAATGAGTTAAAAAGTAACATAGCTTGGAAGTCTGTTTCTTAACTGTAAATCTTTTTCATGCTTTTTTTTACATCAAAAAATTCTTTATAAGAAAATAGACTTCTGTTCGATCTTAAATTAAAAATTTATCTTTTTTTAAAATAAAATGTCAACTATTTGGCTGAAAATTGGCATCTTTTACTTTAAAATATAACTATTTGTTTGAAAATTTCTGTAATTTGCGGAGACTTCGTCTTTTTTTTAGAAAATAATCTTTATGGTCGAAAATTGCTCTTTTTTATAAAGATTTCAACTATCCCAGTTAAAAATTCATCATTTTAGTTGAAAATTCACCATTTTAGTTGAAAATTCATCAGCTTGGTTGAAAATTAATTTCTTAAACTGTAATTCGACTGTTCTATTTTTAGTAGAAAATTCAACTATATTTATGAAAATACAAGTACTTTGTTAAAAAAATAATTTTATAGCATTTTTTTGTTTTGTTTGAAAGATAATTTTCTTGGCTGTTGAAAATTGAGGTATTTCAGTTAAATATTTATGATTTTAGTTGAAAATTCATCTTTTAGGTTGGAATAAAAATGACATGGTTAAAAGTTAATCTCTTTTTTTTAATTACATATTTTAACCTTTTAATTATTCAAAATTATTTTTTACTTGAAAATTCGTCTTTTTGGTCAAAATTTAAATTATTTAATTTAAATATTCATCATTTTAGTTGAAAAATAATCTTTCTAGTTTGAAATTCAACTATTCTAGTCAAAAATTTACAATCTTAGTTGAAATTTCATCACTTTGTCTGAAAATGTTACAAGTTTTATAAGTTAGTTTTTCTGTTAAACGTAATTTTTAAACTGATAATTTAACTAATTTTACTCGAATATTGGAAATGATCTTTTTCATTGATTTTTAATCTTTTTGTCTAAAAATAATTCTTCTCGGTTAAAAATGAAAGTATTCCAGTTAAGTATTTATCATTTAAATTAAAAATTACTTTCTTGGGTTAAAAAATTAGCTATTTATTTAAAATTTTGTTCAACTGACAACTGAAATTAATCTTCTTGGTTGAAAATTGATCTTTTTATCTAAAGTTTAAATATTTCATTTAAATATTCAAAATATTAGTTGAATATTTCGTACCTTTTGTTAGTTTGAAAATTCAACTATTTCAGTAGAAGATTAATTGTTTTTTTTTAACGGATGTTTTTGGTTTAAAATTCAACTATTCTTGTTTCGAGATTCATTATTTTGATTGAAAATTAAACTAAATTGGTTAAAGAAAGCATTTTTTTAAATTCGATTTTTTGGTGGAAAATTAATCTTTTTGTTTGAACATTCAATTTTTTCATTTAAATATTCATAATTTTAGTGGAAAATGTATCTTTTTGGCTTAAAGTTTAACTATTCTAACTATTTTTCTAAATGAAAATTTAGCTTTTCCATTTAGCGGCAAATATGAATATTTTACTTTTATTTTACTAGGAAAATTAAAAAAATTGACCGGGAATTTGAAATAGTCTGCGGAATCGCCACCCATATGAATACAAAATGTTTGTATATATATAATAGATTTAATTTTAATTTAATTCAAATTTAATATAAAATAAAAGCAAGGAGAATATTTTTTGTAAATGATGAAAATTAATATCTTAACTTCAGAATTAATATTTAGTAGTTGTGTTTCTATCTAGAAACACTAACATAACCTAAAGTTGTTCAAAATTTTAATTTGAAGTTTTGAAGTCGAAGTCAAATTATTTTTTTTTAATACCCGATATACGGCGAAAAACACTAACGTATTCTACTATTGTCCAAATAATGTAAATATAATTTGAAATTTAATTATTTTTTAAAATTAAAAATGCAATTTTAGACTAAAAATACTATAATAACCTAACATAAAATTGATTAGGATTGCAAATCTTATTTTAAACTTAATGTTTTGTATTTACTAAGGACATAAATCAGAGTTGGGATTTTTTTGAATCTCATAAATTCAATAGTTCAAAATAGAAATTTCAATTTTCATAATATTTCTCCATCAGTTTCATTTTTAACATTTTAATTTTAATCTGTTGAAAATTTAACTTAAAACATTTAAAATACGATTCTAAATCTTATCCAGCTTATAATGAGATAATTTCTAAATTGCCAAGGAATTTAAAGATACCTGAACAAATCTGGAAGTCAGGAAATTTTTATAAAGTCGGAATATTATCTAGATCACGATTTAAAGTTTTTTCACATTTAATATTAAATAAAATAATGTCTTTTTATTTGTTAAGGTACATTTAAATTACTGGATTTACATATTTTATTGAAAATTGAAGAAAATTCAACTACTTGGTTGAAAGTTAAATTCATTGGTTAAAAATTAATAACTTTAATTGAAAATTTAACTATTTTGACGAAAGTTTGTCTTTTTTCGGTTGAAAATGATTTCCTTGCTTGAGAATCGATATTTTTGGTTGAAAATTATACTGTTCCAGTTACAGATTCATCACTTAATTAGTTGAAAATTCATCTTTTGATAAGGAATCCCCCCCCCCCCCCAAGATTTGAGTAAATGTAAAAGTAAATATTTATTTTTTCCCCATTTTCGTGAAAAAATGACACTATTTTCTCTGTTTTGAGCTATTTTTGCGCTATAATTCGTCAAATAATTTAATTTTTAATAAAAATTTAAAAATCGTCCAAGGGTTAAGTTTCACAAAGACACACCATTCAGATTTTTAATCATATTTATTACTCACATCATGAGGTATAAAAATATTTGTGTGCGAAGTAAGGATTATCACGCGAAAATATATGAATGAAAAATGAGATATAACAAATCCATATGTTATGCATTATAAAAAAAAACTTAAAGGTACGCTGAAGATACATTTTCAATGGAAGATTACATAAAAAAACAATTTATTCATAATGTGGAATCTCTCCTCTTAAGCAATAACAAAGAACAAAACTAGCTGTTTTTAAATTAATCTAGAATAGATTTTTCCACCTTTTAATTCTTTCATTGTGTAAACGTAATGATTAGTTACTAAATTTAATTTATTCGTTCTTAGTTTGTCTTCAGTTAAGGATCGGAAAAGTCGATTGACTATTCACTATAAATATTTCCTGCTTTTTAGATACTGATTTATATATCTATTTTATAAAATTATTTTTTTTCCTAAATGGAAATATCAATCCTCATTGTACGCAACATTTTTCTTAATTCACTATAATATACTTAATTATAAGATGAAAAATGATCAGTCAAGCTTTAAAGCAGTCTTTACAGTAAAAAAAAAGCGCTGTAAATTCTCCTTTTTACATAAATGTGTTTTTTTATAAATCAGATTTTTTCGAGAAAAACTAGATTTTTCTTCTTCTGTCGGCCACGCAAATTTGTAAGTAATTTTTGAATACAAGACCAATTTTCTCTCTTAAAAGCTAAGAAAAAACTATTCTTAAAAAAATACTGGTCATCTGAATCTCCTCTATGGTTTGTTCGAGGTATGGAATCATTTGTGGTCTTTTATTTAAATTACGAGGTAGTTCCTTGCCGTTCTTCTAACACCTTAAGCGCCTTTTTACTGTTCTCTACGAATTCCTAAAAAGAAAAAGTAACACCGTCTTAATTCATTTTTACCCTAAAAAAGAGGACTTTCAAAAAATACGTTACATACGTACATACGTTACATTCAACTTTTTAGCTTAAAACCTCAAGACTTTCTTTAAAAATTTATTTATTTTGGTAGAAAATTAATATTTTTTGGTTGAAAATTCAACTACTTTGTTGAAAATAATGTATATATGTCGACCTGATCAATTTGATTTAAAATAATTTATTTGTCTATTATACCTCTATTATCTTTGCATGTTTAGTATTTTATTTTAGGTGTTTTTGGAATTAAATCGAAGAAAAAATGTTAACTTAAAAAAGGGCTTACCATTAGGCCACGGCTCATGAAGTATGGGCGACTAATACCGTCGTTCTTTGCACAGTCTTCACAGAAGCAGATAAAAATAGTATCAATCACCATCTATTTAATAAAAAATAATATATTTTTAATGTTAATGTCACATTTAAAACAGAATTATTTTTGGATAAAAAATGTAGGGAAGACCACTCTAAAACAGGTGATAAACTTACGGCAGATTATCATTAATTAAAAATACTAATGTTTGTAAAATAATCATTTTAATTTAATTAATAGTTAGGAAAATATGTGGTAACAAATTAAAATTTGAAATGATTATTTTAGGTACGAATTTGCACTTTTAATGAATGATTACCTACTGTAAGTTCATTATCCACTGTCTCTCCTATTCAGTGCGAACATTCAAAGTTTTTAAATACTTTACCTCGTAAATTGAGATGAAAACGTGGGCCACCAGGTACGCAAAAATGGCTGCGACTAAAATCGGAACCCATGGATGTTGAAGGCCCTGCTTTTTCTAAAGAAAATAATTACAAAATTGTATTTGTTAATGTTATAACCTCAATAAATAGAATTTTTGTTAATTTATTTAAAATATTCGTACGCAATATAATATTAATTTTTGAATTTAAAAAATTTGTACCTCTATTAAGCAGACACCGGAAACAACTGTAAGGGCCACGACGAGAACTTTTCCTAAGAAGAGAACAAAATCTCCTACGCTATTTATAGCAGCCACTCGAAGAATGTTACTTGATAATGCTTGAAAGGCTTTTTTTCCACCAGTACAGAAATTACATCCATAAATAGCTGAAAAACAATTTAATTCGTACAAAAAATAATGTTGTGAGTTGGTTTTTTTTACTAAAATACTTATTTATAGAGAATTTAAACCAAAAATATTTTTCTTTGGCACCACTTTCCCCAAGATTATGCGCAATTTGATGTTCAAATTAATTTCTTATTTAATTTCTTCACCAATGTTTGATAATTTGCGTGAGAAACGGCTCTGTTTAAAACTTTCAGAAATCGATATAAATTATTATTTAATTCTGTGAAGTTTTCAAGTATTTTTTAATAAACAAAGTAGGCTGTTATTTTATTATTGATATTATTGATTATTTATGAATTTAAAATTTGAAATTTCAACGCAATTGAATTCATGATTTCAATCATTATAAAAAATAATTATAGTAGGAAAATAATTAATCTTTATTCACACTGTCTCTCATGTTCCTCATTTTCCCCCTTTTTAAAAATAATTCCTCTTTTTTATTTAATATTTTTTATTTAAATTGCAACTCTTTAGTTTAAAATTCAAATATTTGGTTGAAAATTCATATTGTCGGCTTGAAAATTCAACCGCTTTGTAAAAAATTAGGCTTTTGGGGTTCGAAATTATGTTATGTTGGTATAAAATTTAGTTACTTGTTTGAAAATGAACTGCTTGGTTAAAAATACAAAAATTTGGTTATATTTTTTTTCTCTCTTGATTAAAAAACTTTCTTAGTTGAAAGTTGACCTCCTTTCTTGAAAATGCATATTTTGGTTTTAAAATTCATCTCTTTTTGGTAAAAATTGAACATTATTTTGTTGTTCAAGATTGATCATTTTAATTGATAATTCAATTATTTTCTTGAAAATTTAATTATTTTGTTAAAAATTCCACTATTTTGTTAAAAAGTCATCTTTTTCAGGCGAAAATTTTAGGATAGAAAATTTTTTCTTTTGATTTAAAATTCACCTGTTTGGTTAAAAGTTTAACTATCTTGTTGAAAATTCGACTCTTAAATGGAAAATTTAACGTTCTTCTAAAAGTTCCTCTTTTTGGCTTGAAAATTCAACTACCTGATTAGAAATTAATTGTTTGGTTGCAAATTAAGAATTTGATTACACTTTTTATTGGAAATGCAACTGTTTGGTTTAAAATTAATTTTTTTATTTAATTTTTATTTCAAAGTTTCGTCATCTTAGTTGAAAAATCATCTCTTTAGTTGAAAAATGAGCTGTTTTGTTGAAAAATGAGCTGTTTTGTTGAAAAATCGTCTTTTTGGTAAAAAGTAATCTTTTGGGTAGAAAGTTAATCTTTTTTGTTTGAGTTTAATTATTCACTTAAAAATTCATAATTTAAATAAAAAATTCATCTTTATGGTATAAAATTTACTATTCCAGTTACAGATTAATTTTATTTAAAAAATTATGTTTCGTTAAAGTAGAACTACTTAATTGAAAATTAAACAATTTAGTTAAAATACAATCTTTTTGGTTTAAAATTCATCTATTCCAGTTAATGATTCATTACTTTGGTTGAAAATTTGTCTGTATGCTTTTTTTTTTTAATTCATGTTTTTTTCTAAAAATTTAACTTTTCTATTTTTTGTTGAAAATGGATTATTTTTATTTCAAAATTGAACTATTTTGTTAAAAAAATGTTTAGTTGTTGATTCAACTATTTGTTTGAGAATTCATGTAGTTCTTTGAAAAATATCCACATTAATTTTACCTAAAATGCACTGAATTTTAAATATAAGATTCTAAGACAAAATTTGTTTTGAATTATTCAAATTCGTGAAAAATACATTATTATAAATTCGCGAAATTGTATGCCTATTCGGAGTTAATTGTTCTGAAAAATGTAAAATGTTTAACTGACTCCACACTATTCAAAATTATACCTGGAAAAATCTTTATATACCTGGAAAAAACCTGGAATTGTCAGAAAATTTGTTTCTAGGATTTAAGTAGACACCCTGTAAAAAATAGTCTACTTAGATTGAAAATTCTACTAATCAGATTGTAAATTCAACTTTTTGGTAGATTATTATTTTTTAGTTTAACTATTTTGTTGAAAATTCATCTCTTTGTTTGAAAGTTAAACTATTTGGTTAAAAATGTCTTTAAAATATTTGTTTTTTGTTTAAAATTCAACTTTTCGGTAGAAAATTAATATTTCTTAGTCAAAAATACAACTATTGTCAAGTTTTTCAATTTCTTGACTTCTAATTCGAAACGTTTCATATTGATTATGATATGATGCTCGAACATTAATTTTATTTAAAAGAATTTATTCCCCTATTATTCTCCTATTTTTTTCAAAAATAACTCTATTTACCCTGTTTTTAGAGAACTTTGGGATATAAAGTCTGTCCTTATGAAAAATATTACAGAAAATGAAGTAAAATTACAGCTAATACAGACGGGAAGAGCGTTTATATAAATTTGGTTTACCTAATAATTTCTTTATTTTCTGGAATATTTACCTGTTTCAATGTAGGCGTTTCTGGTGAGGAATTTAAGGGCACATTCGAAACACCAAAGGCAACAGTGACAACACCATAAAATACCTCTCGTAC
The DNA here is from genome assembly GCA_010014905.2 of Druon quercuslanigerum. NCBI lineage: Eukaryota > Metazoa > Arthropoda > Insecta > Hymenoptera > Cynipidae > Druon > Druon quercuslanigerum. Next base: position 26,564 of record JAAAKG020080419.1, on the reverse strand, counting down.
ATTCATTATCGTACTTTTTAAGTCGCTTTTGAACATTGGCTAACACGGCTCTGAGGAATCTGACAACACCAATTATCATTGCGCCAAAGGAAACTGTTCCAAGATGAAATCGAACCAAAGTACCAGCACTTCGTGTTACAGCCAAAGATAATTGCGATTTATCCCTAAAAAGGCATTTTTTATATTAATTTCACTTATTTACAATAATTTTTATCACGACAAAATAAGAACTAAAATTCCCGAAAAAATCCTACTTTAATGTTTTTAACATTTTTGAAATATCAAAAATACTAGAGCAGATCAATTGCCAAACCGGGTTTTTTTTTTGCTGAAAATAGTTCCAAAAATTACATTTGCCTGGACGGATGATTACCATTGCAATGTAGAGCAAAATGTCAAACAGAAAAAAGAAATAGGACAGTATTATGAGAGTATTATGAGACAATTAAAAAAAAATCCGCTATCTTCCATAGGTTTGGAGTTATGATACATAGAAAAATACCCATTTTTTTATTTTTAGCGAAAAATCACTAAGTTTTAAACAACACTGTGTACCTTCGCACCTAATTACTCCACGGGAAAGTGTTCCACAGGTGAGTAAAAGTTGTCTCAATTCTCTCTAATTACAAACAAAGAAAAATGTTCGACATATTATAGGTCATAAGTTGTGAACCCTGAAAATTGGCCATTTTTGCCTATTTTTACGGGCAAAAGAGTGGAGTTCAGTTTTTCCAAAATAAATCGTCTCCGTTTTAGTTTGCGTTAATGATGTCAGAGGATAAAATAGAGCCTATAAAAATCTGCGTAGATCTAAAAAAACGGTATTTTGGACCCATTATTTTGGAAATTGCAAGGTTTCAAAAATTAATTTTGTTGTTGTATTTTTGACTAAAAACAGAGAATTTCTTTTTTTGAAAATATTGCGCTCCATAGTGTATTAATTTGCGCTCAGTCTTTCTATTTACCGCACATTTGTGCGCAAGCCTTTTAAAATAAAGGTCAAAGAATCAACAACTGTAATTTTGATGATTGTAGATTCTCTTTTGTTAAAGCTCCTTCGGCTTTAATGAACACATTCTCATCACGTGTCAAATGTATATTATATATATTTTTGTACTTCGGACTGGCAATGCTTATTCAGGCATTGAAAAATAATGTACAAATCTCCTTCTTAATTTTTTTTTATTATTCCTTAACAAAAGCATTTTTAATGCATTATTTTTATCATTTAAAAAATGCGCATTCAAATAAAATAGAAGTTATTAATTAACATTTTACTGTAACTTGTGTTCTTTTTCCATAAATTTAATTTGTTTATATTCAATGTAGATGTAATTTAGGCGAAAAATGTTGGTAAATAAAATGTTATTGTATCTTCTGTCCTTTTTCCAAAAAGTTCATTTTTTTGCTTTTAACATATTTTTATAATTAGAGTTTATAACAAACTTGTAGGTATTTTGTCGTTAAACATCTTTTGTCTTTTAAGTTCTTTCGTCTCTTGTGTCGCTTTTCCCAAAATTTATTTAAAAAAATTTTAATCTTATTTTTTACGTTTGAAATAAAATCTAATCGTCCTATCTAACAATAATTTATAACAAAATTATAGATCTCTTTAGGGCGAACAACTTTAATCTGTTAATGTTAGTTCCAACCTTGGGTCGTTTTTCGAAAAATTAAATTTTAAAATAAAAAATTTTATTGTTTAAGATTAAAACGAAAACTATGTGTCCTATCAAAAAATTTTAATGACAAATTTGTATGAGGTTTTGCTATTTTTTACAAAAGCAACTTTTTTCTATTTTTTCATAGCTTGTATCGTTTGTCCAAAACTTTAAGTCAATAACTATGCGTCCAATCGACATGTGATTGATGATAAATTTGTAGATTTTTTCAGGGCGCGCAATTTTAGTTGATTCATTTTTTTTCGTATCTTGCATAGTTTGACCGAAAATGGAATGTTTGATTTTTCATTATTTTTTTAATGATAAAAATTTGAATTTTCAACTTTTTGAGGAAATTCAAAAATCAAAGTATTTTTTCTCTTGACTTTTTTTTCATACAATGCGTTGTTTGGCCTCAAATGTTTTTTTTTTGGATTTTGAAATCTGTATAACTTTGATAATTTTCGTATTATCGAGAAAAAAGTCATAAGGATAAATTGTTTGAGCTTCTGAACACTATGAACTTCGCAGATATTTTGAACATACGCTCGCTTTTTGAATTTTCATCCAAAACATTGGTTTATGAACACGTTCTTTCGTTTTAGGCCCTAAAAAAGTGTGCAAAGCAGAATCCATTCTGATCAATTTTACGAAAGTTATCGTGTCTACAGAATACAGACTACAGGCAGACTGACAGACACCTTCTTAAAAATCGTTTTTTTCTGACCCTGGGGGTCTTAAAACGTTAGATTTTATGAAAACCCACCAAGTGAAATTTTGCACAAAACCTTCTCATTAGGATGAGAATGCAAAAAGTGTACTAGCCCTAATGGGTCACAATCAGGGCCACAACACTTTTTTTTAACTTACGCCAAATTCACGCCACTTTCATTTAATCCTAAATAATTTTGTTGTGGTATGCACAGGAAACGAGATATTTTCTAAACAAACAAAACAAATTCTCTGTTTTTAATCAAAAATGCAAAAAAAAAATCAATTTTTGAAACCTTGCAATTCCCAAAATAATAGGTCTAAAAACTTTTTTTATATCTACGCAGATTTTTGTAGACTCTATTTTATCCCCTGACATCATTAACGAAAACTAAAACGGACACGATTTATTTAACAGGCAAAAATGGCCAACTTTGAGGGGTCATAACTTATGACCTATTATAAGTAGAACATTGTTCTTTGTTTATACTTACAGGTAATTGAGTCACCTGTAAAACACTTTCTCGTCGAGTGATTAGGTGCGAAGGTACACAGTGTTTTTTAAAACTTAGTGATTTTTCGCTGAAAATCCAAAAAATGGGAATACTGTCCTCTTTATTTTTTCTATTCGACATTTTGCTCTAATTTGCCATGGGAATTATCCGTTAAGGCATATATAACTTTTGAAACTGTTTTAAAAAACCCGGTTTGGCAATTGACTGTTCTAGCTGTTAAAAACGTTGGTAATAGGATTTTTTCGGGAAACAAACTACTAGATACCTACTGGACTAATATAAATAAACCAGAAATATTCTAGAATGAAAATAATGGGAAAAGTATTTCACACTTTGATCCAAAAATGTAATATTTTTTTTTACAATCATTTGAAGATTACTTGCGAATTCTCAAAAAGAACAGCATTTTTTTTACGATGTAATAGTTCGAAAACGAGAATAGGTATTCAGAACTTTATTTTTTTTCAAGGTAGAAAAAAACTGTTCCTTGACTTGAAAATTTCATTCTTTTAGTGAGCAAATTATCCACGATTTTTGCTAGAATTACAAAATAGCATTTAGATGTTACGACGAACGTTTTTCCGCCGAAGTTTCGATTTTATATAGCTTTTAAAGTTGAATTTCAACAATTTTACCATCCCATCTTACACAATAAAGAAAACTCATTAGCAGGATGCCGTATGACTCTGAAATTTTGTTTTGTATAAAGAAATATTTTAAGTATTTTAAGTTTGGTAAAATAGAACAAAAATCAAACACGTCAGAATTTTGGGCTTTGTTTGGGTTCTTGAACGCACAAATTTCCAAAAAACACCCCTACTAAAAATAACACTACCCCCTGTCTAAAAAATCAAATTCTAACAAAAAAAAGAACACGAGAATTTTGGGCTTCTGAATGTACGAAAAAAAATCCAAAAACTACCCCTCATTTTTAAAAAACACCCCCTTGCGCAAAATAAAATTTTCAAAAGACAAAATGTACCAGATTTTGGGCTTATTTTGGGCTCTCGAATGCACCGTACAAAAATTCAGAAAAACACCCCTATGTACAAAAACAATAAACCATTAGTAAAAACTAAAACCTCAATTTTGGCATTTTTGAAGATCCCAAAAATCGGAGTAGGATTCCTAAAAACAGAGATTCCTTTGCACTTGGAAAATTCTCAAAAAGATTATTTTTTGATAAATTCATAATTGCCTGTTATCATGACTCTAGTGACGCTGTAAAATTCCGAAAAACACTATTTTTTACAAAGACGTGTTTTCCTCTTAAAAAGGGACTGTTTTTTAACGTTAAGGGTTGAAGCCCAAAAACAGGTGTTGATATTTTTGAAGAAACCAAAAAGCAGGCTCCAACCCTTAAAGCCTAAAATCTACCCCTCTCTACCACGCAGATATGACTTTGTTAAAAAGTAATCTTTTTGAGAATTTTCCAGTGTCAATGGAGTCTCTGATTTGTGGGCTCTTTGAAAATACCCACTCCTATTTTTGGGCTGCAACCTTTAACGTCTAAAATCAACCCCTCTCTACCACGTAGATATGACTTCGTACAAAAATAATCTTTTTGAGAATTTTATAGTGTTAATAGAGTCTCTGATCTTTAGGGTCCTCGAAAATACCCACTCCGATTTTTGGGCTCTTCGAAATTGCCAAAATCGAGGTTTAAGTTTTTACTAATGGGTTGGTGTTTTTGTACATAGGTGTGGTTTTTCTGAATTTTTGTGTAGTGCATTCGAGAGCCCAAAATAAGACCAAAGTCTGGTGCATTTGGTGTTATGCAAATTTTATTTTGCGCAAGGGGGTGGTTTTTGAAAATGGGGGTCGTTTTTTATTTTTTTCGTGCATTAGAGAGCCCAAAATGAGCCTAAAATTCTGGTGGTCTTTGTTTTTCCGGATTTGACTTTTTACATAGGGGGTAGTTTTATTTTTATTATGGGTGGTTTTTGGAAATTTTGCTTGTTGAAGCGTTCAAGAGCCCAGAAAAGTACAAAATTCTGACGTGTTTGATTTTTTTCTTTTAATTTTTATATAGTGAAGCCCAAAAATCGGCAATATAGCCCCAAAAAAGCCCCAAAAAAGCCCAAAATTCTGAAATAAAGAAATTTGGAAATTTCGTTTTTGGATGTTTGTGGAGATGCTAGCTTAATGGACCTGTTTAAAAGGTCCAATTCATCCTTATTTTTTTAAGCTAGAAACTTTCAGAAAATATTACTTACTTAAATGAGAAGAATTTCTACTATTGCAAACACAAATTTAAGGAATACTTTTCTTGAAAATAAAAAATAATTTGTTTACATACTAAAAAATCGATAAATTATTGTAAAAGTAATTTTTCACATTATTTAGCTTTCAATACATAATTTACATGAAAGTTCGGAAAAAGAAGCTTCTTCAGAATTTGAAAATATTTCAAAAGCAATTTCAATTTTTTCTAGATTCCTTTTGAAACAAAATTTTTCAATTTTGCAAGATTACAACATTTTAGAAAAATTTCATGTCAGTTTACGAAATATTCAGAAGTTTTAAAAAGATTTAAAAAATGTTGAACGTAAAAAAATTCTAAAAAAATTAAGAAGTAGATTTTTGAAGACTTCGAACAAAAAATTAAGAAGTTTTTAAAGAATTTTAAAAAACTTTAGGAGAGTAAAAAGTTTTCTTACGATTCTTGTGAAAAATTTTAATGGTTTTATGCTGAGAAAAATCATTTAAAGAGATTGCTTTAGGGAAATTTTTTTAATTTTGAATTATTTTCAAAAAATTTAAGAAGAATTCGATTCAGATTTAAAAGATATTTAAGAGTTTAAGCAGTTTTTAAGAGATTAAAAATCTTTGAAAGTTTTGATCGATTTCCGAAAATTTTCAAATATTTTTTTAATTTCTTCCAAACGTCTACAAATCCTAAATGTATTTTAAACTGACTTGAGTTTTTCCTAACAATTTTATCTGAAACCTTTGAAAATTGTTTTGAATGTTCTCAAAAATCATAAAAAATTGCATTTATATAACCTAAGAAATAAATAAACAAATAAACTTTACAAATAAATATTTATTTGAAACTTTTATATTGTATTAAAAATTATTTTTCCCTCAGATTATAATTTGCTTGAAATTCTTTTTCTTTCTTTACTTAAAAATCTAGTTTGATTGAAAGTTCATATTTTTTAGTCGAATTCCACTGCTTCTTATGAAAAAATGAAAAAAAATTGAAACATCAACTATAATATTTTTTGTTGAGAATTCATCGTTTTGCTTTATAAACAAAGAAAGAAATAAACTTAATAATAAAAAGTTATGATTTTGATGAAAGTTCTGATATGAAAAAGAATTTATAGACTTACTGACTTTTCTTAAAAACTTTAACTTAGCATAGGAACAAAAATTGCTCATATTTTTTTTCACTTAGTACAAATTTTTCAGTAAGTTGAGTAATATTTACTGAAAGTTTCATATTAAGAAAAAAAAAATTAGGGATGAATTTGACTTCTTAATCAGAACTTTCTGAACAAATCGCAACCCTAAGAGTATTAATACACACCTTAAAATGCCTTTTTTCTTAACGAACAGAATTTGTGGGTCACATTATAGTAAAAATTGTAGAAATAATAAAGTCAAATTTTCGTTTAAAAAAAAAATTTATATCGACCTCTAAATATTTCGTTTAAATCTGTTAAATATATGGGATAATTGTCCTCTTTTTATTGCCCCCATCCCTTTTTTATCCTTTTCCCTGCCCTCTTTTCCTGCAACTTCGTCTGGTTTACCTCCCACCATGCCCCCAACGCCCCCATACTTATTTCTCCTACTTCCCCTTTCCTTATTTCCTCTCACCTACCCCTCACTTTCCACAATTTCCCTCCATCATTTTCCGTCACATTTACTCTTTCGGCTAGTGATTTTCAAAAAAATAATAGATTTTGATTTTTTCAAAATTATTTTTTTCTATGTGAAGAGGCGGTTTATTAAGAATGAAACTCTAGGAATACATAGTACATATTGACATCTATCTCCAACAAAAATATTTGAAATGAAAATTTCAAAAATTCTAAAAGTCCTTAAAAATCCTTTAAAAAAACCTGAAAGTTCAAATTTTAAAGAGTAGACTTTTGAGAAAATTCATTTTCAATAATTTTAGAAAAACGACATCTTCGATCATTAACTTTGTTATTTTATTTACCTGCGATCAATATATGGGACAAGAAATTCCACGTCGAATAAAATAAAAAGACCTCGAATACCTATACTTCTTTAAAAAAATCCTGCCTTTTGCAAAATGTGTTTCAGTTTTTTGAAAATTCGAGAAAAATCTTCAAATTATTTTTAAAAGTCAACAAAAATGTTGTTGGTCAAACTGTGAAATACGTGTCCCTTTACTTTTGCTCTAGAATTATATAAAATAATTCTGGGATTATCAAACATTCAACTGGACCTCACTACACATTTAGAAATTAGATTTTCAAAAATATTTAAGGCTATAAATTTTAAATAGAAAATTATAAACTCATTTAAGAACACTTGTTAATCTTTGTAGACAAAAATGTAAAGTACTAACCTAGTAAAGAACCAACGTGCTACTGAACCAGCGACAACCATGTGCTGACATCCCAAATAAAATTCACACATCACAAAGAAGAGGAATAAGTTGTACCACCTGGCGATCTGGTGATGATTAGATTTTTTAATTTGTAAAATTACAAAATTAATACCTAATGAATATATTTTTTATACTTACTTTAAGAATTGTATCCTTTTTGTAATGCAGGTGATTCTTTCTGGTATTGTTGTAAAGATCGCCGGCACTTTCTATCAACAGCATGCAGTACACCCAAGCCAAAACCGTTAGGATAACTAGCAGGTACGTCTGAAAAATAAGAAAATAATTATAAAAGTCAATTTGGTTCCTTAAACTGGATATCCATTTCATATAAAAGTGTGTCCCCTTTCCCCCCTTAAATTTTAAAACTTCCCTAAAATAGCATAAATTGAAAATGATAAAAGGTTTCGAATCATTTTTTAAGAATCATAAGCGAAAATTCCAGAGAGCAAGGAGAACGCTTTGAAAGATACTTATTTTTATGATACCAATATCAAAAGTTACAAATATTTAATAAAAGTCTGCTTTGAAAACAGGGAATAAAAAGTGATCTTTAAATAAAATAGAAGAATAAAATTTTTAAGTCAAATTAATGTTTATATTATATAAATTCAATCTGAAACGCTTAAGTTGAATTTTAAACCAAAAATATTAATTTTCATTCAAGTAGGTTATTTTTCTACCAAAAATACATATATTAAACAAAAATAGATGGGTTTTCAGCTAAAATGATGAATCTTCAACTAAACAAAATTAATAACCAATTATGTAGTTCAACTTATAACCAACTAGTTGAATTTAAAAAACAAAATCAGTTTAATAGAAAAACGTAATAGTTTATATTTTAACAACAAAACAATTTTATTTATAAAAAAAATAGGAAAGCATCCAAAAAATATGACTTCAAGTTTTCAAATTGTTGAATTTTAGTGATAAAAAGACGAATTTTCAAGAAAATAGTTTCATTTTCAACTAACGAGATGAATTTTTGACTAAAATGATGAATCTTGAAGCACGAGAAAGAGTTTTTAACAAAGTTCAACATTCAATCAAACATTTTAACCAATGTAATAGTTGAATTTCAACCAGAGACAAATTTTCTACAGATTAATTGAATTTTCGACCTGAATATATTAATTTTTAATAAAAAAGTTAATTTTCAACCAAAAGGATGACTTTTTAAATCTCACCCAAAATTGAAGTTTTCAACCGAATAATACAATTATTGTTAACGAAAAAAGTTCAATTCTAAAAAAAATGTAATTTTTGGTATTTTACCTAAAATAAATTTAATTTTAAATTAAAAACAGTTGAATTCACCTGAAAAATAACACTTTTCAATAGAATAGTTGATTTTTCAACTAAATTGTTAATGTTAAAACCAAAAAGATGAATTTTCTATCAAAAAAATAACAGTTACAATTTTAAAAACCTAAAATATAGATTTTATATAAACAAAAAGTTAATTTTAAACTAAGCAGTTAAATTTTACTCCAAAATAGTAGAATTTTCAATCCAAAAGAAACAAATTTTCAAAAAAATATCAAAATTTTCAAACAAAGCGATAAGTTTTCAACAAAATCATTTTCAATCAAAGTAATAAATTTTTCAGATAAAATAAGAAATTTTCTACAAAACCTTTGAATTTTAACAAAAACTTTGAACAAAATATTAATTTTTCATCAAAAATAATTAAAACTTTCAACCAAACTATTAAATTTTTAACCAAATAATGGAATTGTTAGCTAAATATGTGAATTCATAACCAATAATATAATAGTGCACTTTGGTAGACTTTTAAAACAAAAACAACGAACTTTCAACTAAAAATACATCGATTTTTTTCTTAGTTCTATTATTTCAGTTCGCATTTTAATGGAAACGGAAAAAGGAGAAAAACTGTAATGCCTGTGATAAATAAATAGGAATTTTCATTTATTTCTAATAGATGTCGAAACAAAATTTTGAAAATCGAAAAAAAATTTTTTTAAAAGTAGTGATTAATAATTTTTTGAATTTTTGTTTCTTATACTTTTTTTTTAACATTCAAAAATGTTTTTAATATCGGAAAGCTTTGAACTAGTAGTCTAGTCTAGTTAGTGGAAGCTTCTAATGTGTCCCCTAAGGGTTTACATTTTTCATTCACCCTCTTCCTATTCCTTAACACACCTCCCTAGGTAGTAATAAATTAGAAACAAATTTAGAAGTATAAGGAAACAAAAGCAAAAAAGTGGGGTTTTCCAACAGCCATTTTTGTGTTAAAATTTTTTTTTAACTTAGGAAAATTTTTTAGCAACTCAGGGTTCTATACTGAATAGAATACAGGTGAGAAAAATTGATGAGAATAAGGAATCAAAATCTATCTACTGATAAAAATACATTTTTTGTATTCAAACATGTAAAAGTTTATATTCTGTTGTTAATTTTTTTTTAATGTTTGATTTGATTGCATTTTTTCTGATATATTTTAATTAGTAGAAATTTCTGAAATGTTTAATGGATTATTCAAAGCTAAATAAAAAAATTTTTAAAGAAGAATGTATAATGCTAGAGAGCACGTTCGTTCAATATTCACGAGATACCCATATGAGATAAAAACTTTTTAATAGTAAATAAAATACCCTTTTAATCCCCTTAAAATTGAAATAATGAACTGATATATTTTCCAGAAGGTAATTGAGAGCATGATATAATTTGTGCTTAATATCGATTTGTTATTGTTGCTGTGATAAGAATAGAAGTTTTAGACTGTTGGAAACTTCTTTCGAGTTTATACAAATTCTCGGGAGATAGTTTATTAAAATTTGAAGTGCTTGAAAATTTGCAATATTTGTAAACAGGAAATAGAATAAGTTCTTTTTGCCTAAAGGTCTTCGAAAATCATCTATTTTTGTAGAAAAAAAAAATTACTAAATTTCTAAATCTCAGTAATTTATAATAAATATAAATTTCTTACGTAAACTGGTTGTAGAAGTAAAACGGGCATCGCGTAAACTGCCTTCCCAGCCTCCCTGAAGAGCTGGACAACCAGAGCAATTCTCTTTCGCATTACGAGAACAACGAGGACAGTGATGACCTAGGAGGTAATAAATTTTGATTCAAGCCTTGGCACGGTTCCGCTGAAATGAGTTCAACCAATTTTGTATCTGGGATGTTTTATCACTATTTTTTGAAAAAAAAATCTCCGCCCAAACCGTTTTTTGAATAAAATCCACTTTGCAAAAACTCCTAAAAAAAGAACTCCTTCATAATTTTTAATCTCACTGCGCTTGCTTAAAAAATTGAATTCTATTATCTGAAGGTAGTGTCATGGCAAAAATGAGGTAAACGGAAAATTAAGTTTTCTATGATTTAAAAAATTCAAAATTGTAATGGCTTTTTTTTTGGGTGGGGGGGGGGGACATTCCCTAGAACTAAACTAATTCCAATATAGAAAACAAGCTAATACTCATCAAATCCATAAAAAAATTTAATTTCAAAATTGGAAACAGTAGAGTTGTAGAGAATTTTTTTCAAAAATCCAAATTACATCATTAGTAATATTATTTTGAATCTTAAACCCATAGAAAAAACCTTTTTTTTCTTGATATCTGATTTTTAGCACAAACCCCTTAAGTTAACATGCCAAAAAGCAGCTATCTAGAAAAATAATATTTCTATGATTTTAATGTCATCTCTTTTTTAATTAAAAAAAATTGGATTTTCATAAATCATGAATTATTTATTTAATGAAAATATTTCCTAAAACTATACTCTTTCCATAAAGTTATTTGTCCTAAAAAAATTTATTTACAAATAGTTGTTTTTGTAAGTTAAATTTTTTTTTGATAATCTTTTTTATTTAAAATTCGATCATTAGTAATATGATTTCGATTCCTAAATTGAATGAAAAACTATTTCTTTTTAAAGAGCAGAGTTTTTTCTAAAAACAAAGTCTCTGTCAAAAAAAGTTTTCTACAATTTGAAGTATTAAAATAATATTATCAACTATTTCTTATGAAAAAATTTTAAAACTTTAAAAAATAATCATTTAAAAAATAGTTTTTGTGATTGAATTTTTACTTACTATCTAAATCGTGGCTTGGGAAGGGAGTATTCTCTACAACTGCCCTGCTTTAAATTCAGATAATCAGTTGAAAGTCTTTAAATACAATTTTAAATTTGTAAGAAGCGATAGAAAGACAAAATTCAATAGGCAAAAACATTTTTAAAATGAATTCTTTTTGTTACTTTTCAATTTTTTTCAACCAAAAGAAAATTTTTAAATTCAAATATCATCATCAGAAGTAATATTTTGATTTTTAAGATCATAGAAAAATCAAGATATTTTTTTTGTTTTTTAAATTTTATCCGCTTAGGATAATAAGTTTTTAGTATAAAAACATGCGAGTAAATGTACATTCCTAGCTGTTCTTAGTTTTTCTACTAAAAATATTTATATCGAAAACAAGAAATAAGAAAAAAAAAATTTATAGCAAAATCAAAAAATAAAATCCTTCAAGAATACGAAGTGAGATAAAAAATTATTAAAGGGGTTTTTGTAGAAATTTTTGCAAGAAACAATTTTTTATTATACAATTATTTTTATTTTTCTACATTAAAAATGGATTTTTTCAAGAACATATCAGGCCAAAATTTTGGTTTCTGTCAAAAAATACTTGTAAGAAATCCTAGATACAAAAGCAAGAAAAACATTCTTATTGTTGGCACCTTGGGGTTGGTGTCATTTCAAAAGAATCGTGTGGAATAATAATCCATATAAAATATAACCGATACTTATAATTATCGATTTAGGTTTTGATATTAAACGTAGTTTTGAACTCACTGTTACTATCGTCATTATTATCGCGTAGATAAGATAATCCGTAATACTCGCGTCATCTTCATGTATTTTATTGCTCGCAACTAGCTTTCTTTCTTGATACCACAATATCCTGAAATTAAAAATTTAACTTTTATTTAAATTAATAATGTAAATTTAAAATGAGAATCTTTAACATTAAAATCTTCACTTTTCAAAATAGAAAGGTTTGAAAGTAAAAAATATCAAGCAAGATTTTCTAAATTTCAACAAATTTAATTTTTAGAGAATAAATAATATAGAAAGCCTTAAAAATTGAAAAATTGTGCTCTTGGAGCCTAAAAAATTGAATTAACTTATCAACTATAAAGTATTAAAAACTGAATGTAAGGGATGATAATCTTTCTCTATTCTCCTACATTTCGCGTTTTTTTAATTCCCCTTTTTTCCCTCTTCAGTTTAAATATACTGCATTTGAAAATAAAATATTTCAATTGAGCTAGAAATCGTCTGACATTATTAAATGTACGTGAGAACTATATAATAATTATTGTTCGTGTTACATCTCCAATATATCACTCTATATTCAAAACTAGAATATGCTACCGCGTGTAGTGAACTTTTATTATATTTTTAAGTTTAGAGAATTACTTATTATAATTAATTTGACTTTTTTCAAAATTCAAAATATTAATTGATTTATTAATAATAATGAAAATAATCAAATGAATCTATATAATATTGAAATACTTAAATGGAAAAAGTACACAAATAAAAATAATATCTTGTATAACAAATATAATTATATAAGAAGCAACAAGCTTCCAGTGCTGAAAACTATATTTCTTATAAAATGTTACTCTGGTCACTTCAAAAATTAGGAACTTAATAGAAGACAAACACTTTTTAATTGAAATATACAAAGTTAAATAATTAACAAATTAAATATTCCAAATTTGTAATCTTAACAATAAAAATTTTCAAATGTTTATTTGTCGGATTTCAAACCAAAATATTTAAGACTTAGGTTTATATTTTCGGACGTAATAACAATTCTTAGAAACAAATATGTAATTATGCTTAAAAGTATAATGATCTTATTATTCATGATGTTATATTTTAAAAGAGAAAATATTCTTGATCATAAGAATGATTTTAAACATATAAAAACGATTTATATGCCCAATTTTATTATTTTCGGGGTTTTTTATATCGCCGAGAATGTATTTTCAACGACTTCAGTATAACCAATTTAAGATTCATTAGAAGTAAAATTTGTTTATACAATAATTATTTCTCCTTTTCTACATGTAAAAATAAATTTGTACTCTTTCCCCTATTTTCTTCATTTTTCATGAACAAAAACCCAATTACTCAATATTCTCCTCCTTTTGTGCTGTGATCCCCGTAATAATTTTACAATTTTCCAAGTTGTACAATGCACCCGCATTAAAAAGTTTAAATTTTTCAAAATCTAAAAAATGTGCTCAAATATTAAAAAAAATGATTATTTAATACCGTTCTGTTTTAAATTAACTTACCATAGGTATGTAGTTCCACTAATACAAACTACGACAGCGCCAGTAAGGACGAGGTAAATTACATACTGGACGATATATCGGAAAGCGATTAAAATTACCAGGGATATTGCTGAAAATATTCATTTGCATTAAAAAAATCTAAAAGTCAAATTATAAAAATAAAAAATTTAAAATATTAATCTCTTACCCAAGGCGATTAATAATAGATAAATTATTTCACGCCACGCTTGTGAGAGATCTCTTGCAGCCTCCTAAAAACGCGTTAAAAAATTATTAAATTTTCTTTGCAATTTTGAACGCAATTTTTGAGCTCTTGGTATTTTAAAAATCACGATAAATGATTACTTTTTACTCACATGAAAAAAATCCTGCAATCCGAGAGATTTAATAAGTGATCCTGCGGTTTCAGTCACTTTTTTAGGAACACACCGGTTTAAAAAAGTAATACTGCAATGAGAAAAATTAATTTTTTTTAGTTGATATTTTGGAAAACAAAATATCATATAGATGTAATTTCCAGAAAAATTCAAGGCAAAAATTGAAAATGAGATTCTGAAGAAAATCATGACTATTTGGTTGAAATTTGAACTGTTTTGGTTGTAAATTCAATTATATTGTTAATTAGTCGTATTTTTTGCCTGAATTGAACTGCCTTAGTTTAAAATTAAAATAATTTTTAGTTAAAGTCTCAACTATTAAATTTTCCCTTGATAAATTTTTGGTTGAAAATTTAACTACTTAGTTGAAAGTAGAACTACATTGTTAGAAATCCATTTTTTTCGTTGATTGTTTATCATTTTAATTACAACCCCTGTTTTTTGCTCATAATATAATTATTTTGTTTAAAATTATTATTTTTGCAACATTATTTTTAACTGAAAATTAAACTATTTCATCTTTGGCTGAAAATGTATCTTCTTCATTTGAGAATTCAACTATTTGGTTCAAAATTCCTGTATTTTGCTAAAAATTAATCTTTTTCAAAAATTGATTTTTGTCCTTTAAAATTGATCTTTTGTTTAAGAATTTACTTATTTGAAATTTTTTTTTATTTGAATATTTCACTATTCGATCTTGTGCTGAAAATTTATCTTTTTTGATAGAAATTTAATCAATTATATTTCAAGCCAAAAACTTACATAAACGCTCTACTCTATTTTGTTCGAAATTCGCATTGTTTAAAGAAAGGTAATATCATTAGATAATATTATATGCTCGGTTGAAAATGTAAATATATTTAGTTGAATATTCATCTTTTTTGTAGAAAAGCAATCTCATTAGTTGAAACTTTATTTCTTTAGTTTCACGTTGAAATTCATGATTATTTGTTAAAAATTTGTCTTTTTTCGTAGAAAATTAATCTTTTGAATTGAAACTTGAACTATTTTTTCAAAAATGCATTTTTGCTGTTAAAGATTCATCGATAATACTTTCATTAAAAATTAATTTCTTCAACTGCAACTATTCCATTTTTTTTTGTAAAAAAAAATTACCTTTTTTGATAGCAATTTAGTCTTTTTGGCTGAATATTATTTTTATGAAAAATGGCTACGTGCCTGATCATAACTAACGATTTCCATAATTTGAAATTAACTCGTGAATAAAAATTGATTCCAATCAAATATCATGTTAAGTGCTCAAAATTTTTTTTTGCTGGCGGAAAAATCTTTTTTAGTTAAAAATTAAACTCCTTTGTTGAAAACTCCTCTTGTTGGTTTAAAAATTAGTCTGTTATGGTTGAGGATTCAACTATTATTTCAAATAATATTTTTTGTTGACAATATCAACTATTCCTTTTTTTTATTGATAATTCATTCTGTTATCCAAGATTCATCACTTTGGTTGATAATTTAACTTTTTTATAGGTACTTCCTTTTTTTCGTTAAAAAAGAATAGTTTCAGGTGAGAATTTAATTCTTCCATTTTTCATTCAAAATCTATCTTTTGGAGTTGAAAACTCAACTATTTGATTTATTATACATGTGTTTATATATGTAGCTAGTGTATAGTTTTCATACATAAAAGAAAAGTTTAGAACGGTCAGGGGAATTACAAATTGTTCAGGGAGCAGTCTGGGAATTTGGATTTTGCAGCAAACCTAATAAGTAAACTATTGGACACTTCTCATTGTTTATTTGATAAATTTCTGAATATTGAAAAATCGTATTAGAGACAAGGTATAATGAAATTATCATCATAAAACTCACTAATCTGGAGAGACATTACAGTTGCTCGTACATGTGCGTGATTTCACTCCATCTGCTCCAACGTTTACAAGAAGATACCTGCGAATCAAGATTCAAACATTTAGGCTTTTATTTATTAATATTAATTTATCGTGAGAATAAATAAAAGTATCAAAAGTAGAATCACACGTATGACCATGCCTCACGATCGCGAGATGGGTGGCCACAGGGCACGACGAATTCACAACAGGCCGGAAAAACCCTCGTGTATCTACAGGAAGCGAGGCGACCCAAGGATGACAGCTTTCTGCATTTACCTCACGAGTGCAGGAGCATGTTTTCGGCACAAGGGTATGGATTTAGGTTTGCGAATGTTTTGGGAAAATTCGTTGCAGCTGAGCTTTTAAGGTTTCGATACCTTTCCATCCTTTTTCCTTCTCTTTGGAAGTGATATATTAGGCCGGAGCCGAGAATTCGATTACGAATATAGACGAGATTGAAGTTTGCCACATACATGGATTTGAATCTTTGGTAATTAATTTTAAAAAACAAGAAACTGCACACAGAAACTGTACCCTAAACAATAAATGGGCTGAGTGTTTAACAGATGGTTTAAAAAAAATCAAGCATAAATATTTCCGAGAGGAATGCAATTGTATACTTGGTTTTTCGATCCGGCGCTTAGTTTCCTTATAACAAATCCAGAAATATAAAAAATAATTTATGCGTTTAACAAATTCTCTAAACAGAAAAAAACACTCACCGAGATATTTCCCAGACGAATCTAAAGGTGTTTTTACTTTTCATATATGATTAGTATACTTAGTATGCGCTAAGCAACAAATGCACTAATGGTTTAATAAATGGTTGAAATAAACCACACCTAGATATTTTCTAGAGAAATGCAATGGTGTACTTGTGTTTTCAATCCGATGATTATTTCGTTTAGAACAATTACAGAAATATAATTGCGGGTTAGTAAAGAAACGCTCCTTTGCCAATCATCTCGTGTTTCCTGGCCATTTCTAGGAGAGGATCTCTGCCAGTTGCAACGATGTAGCTGTACGCAAAACAATTTGGTTACGAAGACATTGGAGATTAAGAATACCGCATCCGCCTTGACAGTGCAAGATGTATAATTGCGGAACGGACGAGTTGATATGCAAGCTCTTATTCATATGCATGATCTTACGCGTGGCGATATCAAGGGCCATAAGCTTGCTCTTCGTCCATTAAACCAGCCCAAACGAGTAGAGTAGAACCGGGACGGCGAGCATGCTAGTCGCAGACCTTGTTCCACGCCGGCAGATTTGAAGACCAAATCTGTCGAACAATATGCTTGTATCTGCTTCGGAGAGACCCCTTTTCACTAATTTTACGTCCTGAATGCGGCTTGGAGGCACGCCCAGGAATGTATAGGTCTCTCCAGTATCAAGATGTCTAATAACACTTATATCCACAAGCGCAGGGTCCTTGGGAACGCCAGTAATCTTTCCTTTCTTTAGATTAATCTTAGCACACTTGTCCAAGCCGAAGTCCATACCAAGCTCTCCTCTGTACCCGTTGGCGAAACTTAAGGCAAGTTGAAGTTTACTTGCATCATATAAAATCCATATAAAATACATGAGTGATCTTATGCTCGCGATACTTAACTTCACCGCAGATATATCTAGGAAAATTGCTTAGTGCAAGAGGTAGAGGCAGAAGTGCGACACAAACGAGCATAGGGCTCATGGGATCGCCCTGAAAGATGTCCCTCTGGAAGGTGACGTTGTTCGTTCTTACACGATAATTTCCGGGACAGATAGTAAGTCTCGTTTTCCAAAGAGGAATCAATATCACTATGCATCTCACTATGTGTGGATGACCCTTTCAAGCTTTGCAAAAGACAGATGTTAAGTCTATGAGAGGTTGAATCGAAAGCTTGTCGGTAGTCAATCCAGGCCATTGACAGGGCATGCTGATAAGCTGCTGCGTCTTTGCATACGCACATATCATTCAGCAAGTTCTCTCTGCATCCTGCTACACCCTTTTTCGAGCCACATTGTTCGTACAGCTCTCTTCTCATAGGCTCAATTCTTTGAACAATTCTATCATTAGAGATAGCTGTAATGATGTTACACAGTGTGTTCAAACAACTTGTTAGCTTGTAAATGTCTGGGTTGGACAAGTTGCGTTTTGTCAGTATAATGCATCCTGACACCAGCCACTGAGTAATGGGCGTCTTCAACTTTAAATATGAGGTGAATATGCGAGCCAAAAGTGAGTCTGTATAAGTGATCTTCTTTAGCCATAAGTTCTTGACACCATCTGTTCCTGCAGCGGAAAAGTTCTTCATGAGCCTAAGTGCTTTTTTCACCTTTTCGGCAGTGATTGATGGACATTCCTCCTCTGATGTTATGAGGTTGTCGCAAAACTCCTTGAAGCGAATGATATTATTAGTTTCTTTTTTCAACTCCGGTGTTTTCGCGATCTTGTATACCTCTCTCCAAAAAGTCTCTATCTATTTGGGCTTGGGTATATATGATAAAAACAGAGAGAACACTAAAGAGGCGCGATGGCTCAGCGAGAAACTGTTGATTCTTCGTGACCCATCTCTCTTCCTGTTCTGTATTCATCTCCTTGTGTCAGATAGCATTCGTATTTTATCAACAATATGCTATTTGATCATCAGCAGCTTTGACTTGTTCAGTGTGTCATGGTCCATCCTGTCTTGTCCAACCAATCTTCTTGTTCAGTTGATGCAAGCGTCTTTTGGTCTTTTGATCCGTCGCCGCTTTTAGCCTTCAATTTGAATCAGCCAAAGCTCTCGCAGCACCATAAACTAAAAAATTGATGGACCGGAGGTCGGATTCTTCTAAGATATCCTCAAGTAGGGAGGAATCTATTTCAGTCAGGTCTTAAGGCTTTTTATTCAGAGGAACCTGGATATTAATATTCCTCCTTTTCCTGAAATCCCGATCATCTCTCAGGAGGTGCCAGCTTTTGGCGATTGATTGGGGAAGTGCTCCACGTACATGTCCTTTTTCAAGAGGTAGACAACTTGAATTCGCAATGATTGATGCGAAACATGCTGAAGCTTTGGGTGTTTATGGTACAGCATAGTGTGCATACGCACTATAAAGCCTCCATGAACAGGGATAATGCTGGCATCATAGCAGTCTATCTAGACATCCTTAAGTTGATTCCCACACTTAAAGTGGAAGTTTTGCCGATTCGTCGTCCTGTTTCCAACTAAATTATATTTAGGGACCAGAACTCTAGGGTGATCAGGACTATTCACCGACCCATTGTCGGGTTCTCTACGATCTCGATCGTTCTGAACCACATCTACAACTTTTTGGTGGATTGGTGAGGTAATTGATGTTTCCATAAGCAGCTAGAGCAAGGATACTTTATACTCTGACAGGTCAGTCGGTATCACCGTTGTTAGTTGTTACGCCACCGCTTTGCCGGTTGATCCTTCGGTACAATCCCGTGACAATTGTCTGCGACTGCTTATTAATTATTGTAACCATATTCTGCAGATTCTGACGGAATCATAACCGAAACCAAACTAAACCAAATATATATTTATTTGTAAAAAATAATCTACTTACTTTTTATCTGTCATATTTGCCCCCTTACATCTAAATTGAGGATCCGATTCTTTTGGTGTGATTCTCCCGCAAGTATTGGCACAATCATCATAACCATTGATCACTCTGTAGATGTCTCCTTTCTTTGCAGCTGTGCTCATACAAAATCCCTGTTTTGAAATTAAAAAATTCAAATATTTCAATGTTTGAATATTAATTTTATCATTATAATAGCAGTAAATACACATCCTGACCCTGTATTTTAATTTTAAATATTAAGATCTTTCCAAAGTTTTAAACATTAATTTATGATTTTGAATCAAGAGAAGCATATAATATTGAATAGTTTGAAATGAAAAGTGTTTAAATTGAAAAAAATTTAATCAAAAGCTCTTAAAATTGAAAAATTCTAGACTAAAATGTAAGAAACATGGACAATTGAGTGGAAATTGTACAATTTTATTTAATAAAAAATATCGGAATTGAATCATTTCAGATTCAACTTCTGAAAATAGGACAATTTCAAAATATTCAAAATTAAATAATTTCAGATTCGAATTCTAAAAACTAGATCGCTTAAAATTCAAAGAAGGTGAACCTGAATCGTTAATGGATAAAAGCATTTAAAATTAAGAAGAATTTCATTAAAAGAGAGTTCAAATTATATCATTTCTAATTCAAAACGTTCAAGACTAAATCATTTTATTTTGTATCGAAAAATCTCGAAATTGAACAATTTCAGATTGAAATGTCAAAAATAGGACCATTTCAAAATATTTTCAATTGAATAATTTCAGACTTGAAATTGAATTAGAAAAAATATTCTTTTAGAACCTCTCAAAATTGGAAAAGGTTAGACTCGAATTTAAAAAAATAAAAATTTCATTGGAAGAGATCAGAAATTGTATGATTTCTAATTTACTTGAATTTAACAGCTTTAAATTAAAAACTAAATTGAATAATTTTAAGTCAAAGGTTCAGAAATCTTAAAGTTTTCAATTGTTAATAAATGAAAAAATTATAGTTTAATATTAAAATTAACCAGGCAAATTTTTAAAGATAACAAAATTAATTCACTCTCATTTTACCCTTTTAAAGCAGAATTAAACAAATTTAAACCTCTCAAATTTAATTGTTATAAAAATCGTTCAAAATGAATTAATTTTAAATAAGAGACATTATTAATGAAAAAATTTTGGTAGGAAACGTTGAAAACTAAATTAATGAAAACTTCAATTAAAACTAAAAGAAAATTTTAGTTACTAAGAATTTTAATATTAAAACTTTTTTATACTTAACCCCGTTAAGAATGCAATGATTTTAAGTAGATTTAAATAATTTTAAAAATTTGAAATTTTAACATTATTGAACATACCATTCAAAATCAAAGATTTTAATTCTAAGTGCCAAATCAATAATTATAAACAAGAACAATTAAAAATGCAGCGCTCAACAGACAAATTGAGAACTAACAAATTGTAATCATTCACAATTAAATAAATTGTTTAATTTAATGAGCTATCAATTTCAAATAGTTATTTTTTTCATCTATTTAGATTTTATTATTCATTCTCGAAATTTGCTAATAAATTACTATTTTTGAATTTGTAATGATCATTTTTTAAGTGTTCAACTCAAATCGGATAACTTTAAAATATTAAATTAAAAATTAAAAATATAATGAAAGAATACAAAACAAGATCGCTGTGATTCAACTTTTTGAAATTGCACAATTTTTAGCTTTTCAATTTGAATTTTTTGTTCTTAAGATGAGTTTGAAGCTTTCAATATTTTTACACATTTTTAAATAAAAAATAATTTAACTGAACGACTACACAAAAACGGTAATAATAAAAAGTAACTTTCAATGGAAAACATTAAAAATGACAAAATTTCTACTTCGGAATGCTGAAAAATAAACGAATCCGAACTTAATTTAAATCAGAAAAAATGTTTAGTCGACAGGAATGGTCAATTGTGAATTGTTCAATTCTTAAAACTTCATTTAGAATTATTATTAATTCCTGAAGTCTCCCAATCAAATATTTTTCAATTTTAAATGATTATACTTTTTAAATTTTTAACTAAAATGCGGATAATTGTAAGATATTACGTTGAAAAATTTAAATAAAAGAAAAGAATTTAACACAAAATTGGTATATATGTTTCCAATTTTACAAAATTTAAAGTCTTTCAATTCGAAATTCTGTTATTTTCAAAGTTGAGTTTGGAATTCTTAGTGTTTAGGAAGATTCTCACAAAAAAAAATTATTAAATTTTTAATTAGGCCTCAGTTTAAACTGATTATCAAGGCATTGATATGAAATTTTACAGTTTAGAAAGTTTGAATTTAAAAATTACCTGACAGTTTTAGTATTTGAATTTGATATTTTAACATTGTGAAAATTGAAATTAAAACCTTAAATAATTAAAAAATTTGTAACCAAATATTTTCGAATTTAAACTTTTGAAGCAAAAAAAGCTTCAGTTTTAAGACCAACAAAATAAACTGTTTTAGAATTGGGCGTTCAAAATTATAATTATTTCAAAGTATAGATTTTTAAAGATAATAAAATAAGACACTTAATAAGTATCATAAAAATATTTTATGGACCATAAATGTAAAAAAATCACAGCTTCATTAACACCTTTCAAAAATTAAGAATTTTAAATATTGTGAAGCTACAAAGTTCAATTATTCGAAAAGCTTTGAATGTTAAATGGTTTCTAAGTGAAAACTTTCGAAATTATAAATTGAAACTTAAAGCTTTATAAATAAAATAATTTCAAACTTCATCGAAAAATTTAGGCATTCTTAAATTATGATCTTGAAACTAAGTTATTAATAATAAATTAATTAAAAATTCAATACAAATGTAAAGTATAAAAATATATTAAACATGCTACTATACTATGCTACCTGTTTTTCAGTTTTCCTATAGAATACCTTCTCTCAATACTAATAAGATATTTTTTACAAGTAATTGTTAATAATGGAATTAACAAGAATGGGTCAAGGTTGTAAATGGCGGAACTTACGAAAGCGCCTAGAAGAACAATCAGAAGAATCAGAGCCAATATGTCTGTGCAAGATCGATCGGTTTTGAAAACTTGATTGATGTCATCCGAACAAGTTTCTTCATCATCAGGAGACTGAAAAAAATCATTTGTCATGAACTTCAACTTTTAAGTTGATATGGTAACAAATAAAAACATTCGTAGATACTTTGTCTTTTAGCTAATAATTTATCTACAAACGGGAAATAATTTATAAAATAAAGAGAGAGAAACAATCCTTGAAAGGACAGTAATTATAAAGCTAGTGTTCCTACAAATATAAATAAATCACAGTGAAACAAAAATAATATTCAATAGAGCGGGAAATAAAGATGCGATCGATAGAATATTTTATGTCAATTTAAATACGAGTAGAACACAAATATATCATAATTTTATAGACAAATATATATGATTAGGCATATTTTGCCCTTGCTTTTCGATTTACCAAATATATGGGGAAGACAATATTTATCTAAAGTCTACCTGTTTTAATTATTCAATACATAGAGATATTTCTGTTTCGAGCTTTTGATGTTACAGTACATAAATTTTATTTATTTCTTAAAAATACATTTTTTAATGTTATTTGGAAATGAAGTTATATATTTTTAAGCGTAATTAAACAAATTTGAAACATTCTATTAATTTTTATAGTGGGAAACTAGGAATTGTTGAATTTACTACTATTTTTTTAATATCAAGGGCTACACAAATTTTCCATAAGTTGATTATTTCAGATTTTATTAAGAAAGTAATGTAGCTATCGTGCAGTATGTAATGTATCTATTGGGAGCAATAAAAACTTTTACTAGATTATAAAAGTATTTTGTTTTTATTTTTTTCTCCAGAGGGTATATTGTTTCATCAAATATATGATCATTAATAAAATTTTGTTTTTTGAAAGATAAAAGTTATTTTTCAGATTTTATTATGTTGTTATTTGACATTCTTTATCCATTCTAATTATTATTTCTGAATGTCAAGTATCTTCTTTAATTTAAATTAGGAAATGAAAAAATGTCCCAAATTAAACGAAAAAAAAATATATTTTTTACAATATTTTAGGGGGTTTCCGGAGGCCTCGGACACAAGCTATTTGACATTTTTTTAACGATACTAATGCAAGTGCTTTTCACTTTAAATAAAATATTCATAAACTTCTTCGCTGCTTGGCCAATAGTACATATCCGGCATCTTCAAAATCGAACTGTTAAAAGATTTCAAGGGATTTTCGGGCTTTCATAGGTTTTAAAATTCGTAAAGAGATTTTAAGAGAATATCATAAACTTTAAAATATTCGGGTCGTTTCAAACTAAAATTTACTTTTTTTATTTAAGTTTAAGTTAAAATATAAAAATGGATCAACTATTTCACCTATAAAAAACGAGTTTTTGTAAAGTCTTTTTGTTATTTCTTTGTATAATTTGTAAATTTTTAAATGTTTAGAGAAAAAATATTCTGAAAGATATAAATCACATCCTTTTAAGATAAAATTTAAGTCCAATCACAAGCGGAAGTGAAACCTAATCGCAAGGCCAACAAAGTTTGATTATAAAAAGTTATCCATTTTTGAGGAAAAAAATGTGAAAGTTGACAATCTCTAGAAGACTCAGCTGTGAATTGCGATAAAAAATGCAATCTTCAGTTTAAATAAAAAGTAAAACCTTACAACCGAGATACTGGGTTTTCTAATGTGGATTAAAAAGTTTTTATCGAAAAAAGTTAGTCAATTCCGTGTAAATCATCAAAGAATTTCAAGGTTAAAATTTCACAGGTTTTAAAAATCAGTTTGATACAAAAAAATTATTGAGTTCCGAGAAACTCAAAATTGTGAATGCATCGAACTGAAATAGACGATGTTTCGTAAAGAACTATAAAAACAATATCTTTGTTTTTCAATAAATTATAATAATTTCGAAAAATATCTATACTGAAGGGAAGAAAATTAATTATTACTGCGATAAAATACTATACTGAAATTGTAAATAAAATATAAATAAAAAATTTGTTTATTACAAGTCATTTTTAAAGGATATCAAAAGATTTAAAGGATTTCTAGGAAATTTCAAAGAAGTGGTAGACAGCTTTAGCTAATAAATCAAATAAAGTTAATTTTACGGGACTTTTAGCGATTTCAAGGGATTTCATGAGATTTTATGCGGCTTTAGAGGATTTTTAAGCTTTAAATATTTTTAACAGAATATAAAAAGATACCTAATATTTTAAAAGTATGTACGAAATCTCGCAATATGAAATGGATTTAAAAAATTAAGAAAGATGTTTAAGAATTTAAAATTAAGCATTTAAAAAGAAAAGCTTATTTTAAAATATTCCCAGGAATTTTCTAAAATTTAAAAGAGTTTCGTATAGGATTATAGAAAATCCCTGAGTAATTTTAAATGGTTTCGTAAGATTTCAGAATATTTAAAAGATTTCGACGATTTAAATTAATTTTACAATATTTGAGGGACTCATGCCATTTAAAAAAATTAAAATACTCCATTAGATTATAGAAAATTTCTATTTTTAAGGGATTTAAAAGAATTAGAGAGTTTTCCAGGTATTTACAAGTATTTCAAGAGAATTCAAGGGTTGTTAATATATTTCAGTAGTGATTTTCAACCGATTTCAAAGATTTCAAGGAATTTTCAAAAGCTTTATTAAATTTTCAATATTTAAGGGACTTACAAGATTTTATAAGAACTTAAAAGATTCCATAATATTATATAAAATTTCTATTGATTTAAAAGGATTTAAAAGAATCTGATGCTTTTTGAAATTTCTTTGAGTCTTTTATAATGTCCTAAAAGTTTTAAATAACAGAAAAAATCTTTAAAATTCATAAAAAAAACCCTGAAATTGATTAAAAGTCCCTGAATTTTGTTGAAATGCTCTGAAATCCCTGGATGACTGTCTACGAAATTCTTTGAAATCTCATGAAATTCTTTTAATTCTCACAAAAGTCTTTAATTTAATTTAAAAGGATTTTTAAAAGTTTATTTCAAAAAATTGTATAGTATTTCAGAAAATTTCAAAGAATTTTAATGAAGGATCTAGGATGTCAATGATATTTAAAAGATTTCAATGTATCCTAACGAATTTCAGAGACTTAAAAAGATTTCCCCGGATTTGAGACATTTAGAGGATTTTAATCTAAACAGCAAAATTATACATGGCGAAAAGAAATTATGTACTTTTTCCCCTTATGTATAATTTTTTTCGCTTCGGTAAAGAAATTTTAAGCTATCAAATAATTTCTACAGTGTTTAAGGATTTAAAAAGATTTACGAGATTTCCAGACATCTCAGAGTATCTCAGCAGATTTCAGGAGATCATTAAGGATTTCAAAGCTTTTAGAGGCTTTTAAATTATTCGAAAAGATTTCACGCTATTTGATTAGAGATTCACATTTTATACCGGATTACAAAAATAGTTCAATCCCCGATATAATATTGAAAAAAATTGCATGACACTATTTTTCAAAATTTATGCTACTATTGACACTATGTTGAATATCTTTAATGAGTCTGAGGCCTGGGTTTAGCATTATAAATTTTGGACGAAGAAAATTTTTTTAACGTTGTAGGATTTAAAGGTGCATGGTAACTTTCATACAGCAACTTAAAGATGAATGGGAAAAGTGATACAAATTAAACAACTTGTAATTTGGGTCTAATGTGCACTAATTGAGGGGCCGGATCGTAAAAGGGCGTATAGAATTTTCTCGTGTGAAATCATAGTCCCCTGGAGGCTTCAAAACAAATTTTAGATTAAAAATTTTTGAAGGACACATCTGGACTTGAAATTCTATTGTGCATCTTTTTTCCTCTAGACAAAAAGTTGTAACTTTTTTAGTTTTCGAAATAAAACAAAAAAACTGACTTTTTTGAAAAACTTGATTTTAATCCATTTTTCACTTC